>OX463838.1:61192181-61266554 GCA_949825065.1 Odontocerum albicorne | reverse complement strand
GCTGTTAAAAAAAATGAAAAAATAAATTAATTACCTTGACTTATGGAAGTGAAACTTTGACTTGGCAAGTGCAGTGTCCATTTAAGAGGTAGACCGAGGAAAATGTGGCTGGATCAAATGGACCAGATTTTAAAAGAAGGAAAAGTGAGAAGTATGGATAATATAAGATTGTGCTTTACGAGATGTATGAATATGGAGGAGGCGAAAGTTTTGTTCTTGAAAGTAGTGAGCCCACAATAAAATTTAAAGCTCACAATAGAATCAAAATAAGCTAACAATAAAATTCATGCACAAATTTTGATTGTATTGCATTACGCTTTCGTTGTATATACTAGTGCGTGTGTGTTCGGTTCGTGCGTGCGCGTGCGCGCGTTCTTGTGCGCGTGCGCGCGTTAGTATGACTATATTGGGTATAGTTGTATTGGGACAAATTTGTGAGCTGTCACAGGACTCATCACAGGAATTTCCGAACTATAGTAATACTCGCGTGCGCTTGACGTGTGTAAGTGTTATGGAATTTTCAAGTGCGTTAGTTTTTTCAACCGCGAGCTCCATGCCTACTTGGTTACAGTGGCTCTAAATTCCAAAGGCTGGATTAATGAAGCCAAAAAAAAAGTGTCTTTCGTCCCGCTCTTCAATATGTCCAACGCCAGTTTGGATGAGTTGAGGGGCACCATACGAATAAATAAAGGGATATATTTAAAAAAAAACTTTTGTGAGATGATATTTTATAAAGAAATAGTGTTATAAAGGTAATGTATTTATTTTGATGATAGCACAGCTGTTATTTTCACGTCTGAGATCCGGCTCCCGCTGGTAGCGCACCCACTCGCCGCCAAGTCTGGAACGGAATTTACGATCTTGTTCCTAAATCCAGTATTGCTCTAACTGTCAGAGCGATATCAGAGTCGTTTATATAATGCACGAATATATATTATATTGGAAATATCAAACAAAGCAGTAAATTTATTAGAATTGTAATTCGATTTTGTTGCATACAGTACAGCTTGACGAGTTAATTGCTCTGTGATAATCTCTATCAATCAACCATAAAGTTGATATCGGTGTTTTAAGTGGAAAGCACACTGAAAATTTAATGTATTTTCGGGTGTTAAATAAAAAAAAATGTATTCCACCACCAAATACTTTTATATAGACATATACTTTAGCAGTAAATTATAAGTTTCTTACCGATTTAATTAGGAATGGTAGAGAAGACAGAACGACAGACTTTGCTATCTCGATACACGATTTTTAGCCTCTTCTACATCCATACACCTTCTCATACAGCTCCTATGATTTATCCTACTTTTTACTTTTCTTTTTTTTTCAAAATATCAATCACTTGATCCAACTTTACTTTGCTTGATCTTCCTCTACCACACCTTCCACTCTCAGTTGCACTGTATAATTTTTTTTGTTAGTTTTTCTTCATTCGTTCGTTCTACGTATCCAAACCATCTCAGAAAGCTCTTCTGCATCTTACTCAACATATCAAGCCTTAAGTTCACATTAATATTTAATCACTTTATTCTGTATTTTGTCATACATAGTTTTACCATGTATCCTTACTAATTTAAGTATTACACATGTCGCCTGTTGAGAATCATAGTGGCGAAACTCCAAAAAATCAATTTTCGAGTTAAGACTACCAAATGCCACTAAAATGACTCCTTTTTTACGTGCATAAGTGGTGAAAATATATATTTCAACTCCTTGCCGCTTCAAGGAGTTGGAATATATACTTTCGCCACTTATGCACGTAAAAAAGGAGTCATTTAAGTGCCATTTGGTAGTCTTAACTCAAAAATCGATTTCTTGGAGTTTCGCCACTATGATTCTCAACAGGCGATATTTAAGTGTCAAAATATCTCAATCCATTAAGAAGAGATGCGCTCATTAATTTTATTTTGTATTACATTACACTTTTGCCCTATAGTTATCTCTTCCCCCCAATGACCGGACCGGAGGAAATCTTTTTCAGATGTTTAGATGGAATGACCGGACCGGAGGAAATCTTTTGCAGATGTTTAGATGGAATGACCGGACTGGAGGAAATCTTTATCAGATGTTTAGATGGAATGACCGGACTGGAGGAAATCTTTTTCAGATGTTTAGATGGAATGACCGGACCGGAGGAAATCTTTTTCAGATGTTTAGATGGAATGACCGGACTGGAGGAAATCTTTATCAGATGTTTAGATGGAATGACCGGACTGGAGGAAATCTTTTTCAGATGTTTAGATGGAATGACCGGACTGGAGGAAATCTTTATCAGATGTTTAGATGGAATGACCGGACTGGAGGAAATCTTTATCAGATGTTTAGATGGAATGACCGGACTGGAGGAAATCTTTTTTCAGATGTTTAGATGGAATGACCGGACTGGAGGAAATCTTTTTCAGATGTTTAGATGGAATGACCGGACTGGAGGAAATCTTTATCAGATGTTTAGATGGAATGACCGGACTGGAGGAAATCTTTTTCAGATGTTTAGATGGAATGACCGGACTGGAGGAAATCTTTTTCAGATGTTTAGATGGAATGACCGGACTGGAGGAAATCTTTATCAGATGTTTAGATGGAATGACCGGACTGGAGGAAATCTTTTTCAGATGTTTAGATGGAATGACCGGACTGGAGGAAATCTTTATCAGATGTTTAGATGGAATGACCGGACTGGAGGAAATCTTTATCAGATGTTTAGATGGAATGACCGGACTGGAGGAAATCTTTTTCAGATGTTTAGATGGAATGACCGGACTGGAGGAAATCTTTTTCAGATGTTTAGATGGAATGACCGGACTGGAGGAAATCTTTATCAGATGTTTAGATGGAATGACCGGACTGGAGGAAATCTTTTTCAGATGTTTAGATGGAATGACCGGACTGGAGGAAATCTTTTTCAGATGTTTAGATGGAATGACCGGACTGGAGGAAATCTTTATCAGATGTTTAGATGGAATGACCGGACTGGAGGAAATCTTTTTCAGATGTTTAGATGGAATGACCGGACTGGAGGAAATCTTTTTGAGATGTTTAGATGGAATGACCGGACTGGAGGAAATCTTTATCAGATGTTTAGATGGAATGACCGGACTGGAGGAAATCTTTTTCAGATGTTTAGATGGAATGACCGGACTAGAGGAAATCTTTTTCAGATGTTTAGATGGAATGACCGGACTGGAGGAAATCTTTATCAGATGTTTAGATGGAATGACCGGACTGGAGGAAATCTTTTCAGATGTTTAGATGGAATGACCGGACTGGAGGAAATCTTTATCAGATGTTTAGATGGAATGACCGGACTGGAGGAAATCTTTTTCAGATGTTTAGATGGAATGACCGGACTGGAGGAAATCTTTATCAGATGTTTAGATGGAATGACCGAACCGGAGGAAATCTTTTTCAGATGTTTAGATGGAATTATGGATTACAATGTTGTACGATCCTTTAACTTTGTTGTCGAGAGTTCAATGATATTCCCATTGGCGTACCGAATAAAATTTTATATACGGAAAACGATAATAATTGGTGTTTTAAAATGTTTTGATGCATAAAAGCTTAACGACGAATAAGGTATTTAAATAAAATGAATGTACGTTTTTAATAAGATTCGATAAATAATTGAACACTCTCGGCGGTTTTCAAATTGCATACATTCTGGTAATATCAATATCCTGATTGCAGTTCGTGTCTCGGGAGGAGCCAGGCACTTTATGAAAATAACATTAAAAGAAACGAGGCTGTGTTTTCCTGCAAAGGTGACTGACCCTGGCCGCTGGGCGCTTGTGCTGGGTGCTGGGCAAGCCGGCGCATTCCGGAGAAGTGTTATCATCTCGAGGTAAATATTGTAAATATATGCAGAAACCTTGAGCCCAACCTCAGCATTCGTTAGCTAAGTTGCGCTTAAAGTTTGTTTGACAAAGTGCAAAAATCGTTTGCCAAATTGAACGTAAAAGTAATTTATATTGTATTACACTTTCGCTGTATATAATACAACCTGGCGGGTTTGCTACAACATGAAAATTTCTTCCAGTTGACCTGAAAAGTGTTAAATAAGCCTAAGGTGAAAAATAAACTAAAATATTTTTTAATAATCTGGAAACTAACGGAAATCAAACTTGTAACCTTTGGGTAGGAATACAGATGTCTTTTCAACTAAGCCACAGAGGATATCTTGCTTTAATTTCATCTAATATTGTATGTTTAAAATGGAGCAAATAAACGGAAACATAAACAAAGAAATAGATGACTTTTATAGCGCTGTTTTAAAATACTACCTCAATACTTAGTTGTTGAATTTATAATAGTAACCTCAAAAGCACTGCTAAATAAATTCCGTTCAAATTAAAGTCTGAAAGTATATTTCAAACCATGGTCCCAATAACGAATATAAATAATATTCACCGGTATATTTACATCGGCAATGCTCCATCCGATGTTTTAGCAAATATCTAGATTATTACGATATAAGAATCTAAGATGATGAATTCAATGAGGGCAATTTTAAAGATACAATTTTAAATTGTGACAAAAAGAATAATGAGTCTTGAGAAAGTGGTGATCCCGGCGACAGTTGAGGGGAAACGAACTTCATGAAAGTCTTCAGGAAGGTGGACGGGAAAACGAGCTACATGAAGGTCTTTAGGAAGATGGACGGGAAAACGAGCTACATGAAGGTCGGGAAAACAAGCTACATGTGGATGGACTGGAAGAATAAAGAAGTTAACATAATCCTCTTTAACGCTATGTTTAACCTGGTTCAGAACCGGGAAGGATGGAAACGGGAAGAATGGTGCATTAATAGAATTGTATTTAACGCTACATTCAACCTGGTTCAGAACCGGGAAGAATGGTGCACTAATAGAATCCTCTTTAACGCTACATTCAACCTGACTCAGAACCGGGAAGGACGGAGACGGGAAGAATGGTGCATTAATAGAATTGTATTTAACGCTACATTCAACCTGGTTCAGAACCGGGAAGAATGGTGCACTAATAGAATTCTCTTTAACTCTGCATTCAACCTGGCTCAGAACCGGGAAGGATGTAGACATGAAGAATGGTACACTAACAGAATCCTCTTTAACGCTACATTCAACCTGGCTCAGAACCGGGAAGAATGGTGCACTAATAGAATCCTCTTTAACGCTACATTCAACCTGACTCAGAACCGGGAAGGACGGAGACGGGAAGAATGGTGCATTAATAGAATTGTATTTAACGCTACATTCAACCTGGTTCAGAACCGGGAAGAATGGTGCACTAATAGAATTATCTTTAACTCTGCATTCAACCTGGCTCAGAACCGGGAAGGATGTAGACAGGAAGAATGGTACACTAACAGAATCCTCTTTAACGCTACATTCAACCTGACTCAGAACCGGGAAGGATGGAGACGGGAATAATAGTGCACTAACAGAATCCTCTTTAACGCGACATTCAACCTGGCTCAGAACCGGGAAGAATGGTGCGCTAATAGAATTCTCTTTAACTCTACATGCAACCTGGCTCAGAACCGGTAAGGATGTAGACAGGAAGAATGGTACACTAACAGAATCCTCTTTAACGCTACATTCAACCTGGCTCAGAACCGGGAAGAATGGTGCACTAATAGAATTCTCTTTAATGCTACATTCAACCTGGCTCAGAACCGAGAAGGATGTAGACGGGAAGAATGGTGCACTAACAGAATCTTTAACGCTACATTCAACTTGGCTCTGAACCGGTAAAAATGATGCATTAAGTTAATGCATATATTGGAGGAACATATTTATCAGTATTGAGCATGCAATGGAGAAGAAATCTTGAATTGCATGCTACTTTAGAAGTAGCTGTAACAGTGTAATTTTTCCTCTTCCACATCCATATACAATACATTCTCACGCAAATACAACGAGTTCTCTGACTTCTCATACGTCCTTCTTTCAAAATGTAATTTACTTAATCCATACATATTTTCCTTAGCCTTCCTCTACAACACCTTTCACTCACATTTGCACGGCACATTTACGTTGTTAATATTTTTTCATTCATTCATTCCACGTGCCCAAACCATCTCAGAGTGCTCTTCTTCATCTTACTCAACATATCAGCCTTAAGTTCACATTCATCCTTAATCACTTCATTCCGTATTATGTTATACAGTGTAGCCCTATGTTATCTTCTCAATAACTTCCTCGCTAGCTCTTATGATCGCATTTTCGCTCTCTCATTTATTGTATAGATGTAAATTCAATTTTTAATTCCCAGTTTTAATACTTATAAAAATATTGATAATAATTGATATTAATTTGGATTGATGGTTCTCAAAAAAAGTGACACCCAGAATTTACCTTAGTATCGTTTTGGCTGTTTAATTGATGATACAACCTTTAAATTTTATAACATAATGACACTCGACAAGTCGTCTATATACGGGTAATAATTTTTTTTTACTTACTATATTTTTGAAAAACACTCAACATGTTGGTAAAAAGAAACTCACCTAGAAAAAAAAGAAAAATATATTAAACATTGAAATATGTTATGTATGGTATATGTCATTCAGATATTATTTTATCTAAATTTATTGTTGTACTGCCGAACATTATATGCACGCGCTTGTAGTGACATTGTACTGCATAAGACTTTCACTGTATACAGTACAATCTGGTTGGAAAACCAGACTAGAACCCTTTATAAAATAAATAGGGTTCCGACGGGAATCGAACCTGTAGCCCCCGGATTGGGAGACAGACGTCTAACATGTGTTGTGTCACTAAATACCACTGTCCTACCCTTGTTTGCATGAAAATATAATAAATAATTTAGTAACACAGAATCATAAGATGTCTTACTAAATATGTTGTTTATAGTTAAGGCATTAACGTTGTGGAGGAAGACATTGTCATTTGTTTTATCAAACACTGTTTATTCCACTTTTTTGTAACAGTATACTGCCGTCATAAGCAAAAACGCAGCTAACGGGAAAAAAATCAGAAATTTAACTAAGTATGAGGCAATATTCCATATCAAATTCTGAACCATAATCCATAAAAAAATACAGAAAACCATTTATTTCAATACAAAAATCAACATAATGTATTTTTTAATTTTACAAAATACTAGGTTTTTCTAAGCAAAAAAATAATAAAATGTGATTCATAAGCAAAAAGACAGCAAGTGCCTATGCGTTCGCTGCGTTTTTGCTTATGAATCACATTTTACTGCTTTTTTGTTTATGAATCACGACATTTTTGTTTTCTCAAAACTTAACTTTGGCCATTAGCTGTGTTTTTGCTTATGAGGGCAGTATAACCCTACCGGTTTCAAGGCTTTCACCTCACCATCAGGGGAGCACAAACAAGACTGAATTATGTTCGAACTGGTACCGAGATAAACGCTTCTAACGGTAAACATTCGGGTTGAAGACTGGGGGTGAATGAAGGGATGAGACAAGCTCAGCAAGCAGCGGAAAGATTCTTGGGATATATGTGTTTACCAGATGTTCGCCCCAGTGTACTGACTTAGAAATTTCTAGGGGCTCTAATCTATCCAATTTATTTCCGTTACTACTGATATGTAAGAATTTGGCATTATCAATAGAAAACGTATGGTTTTGACGGTGACAATGATTAGCCATTTCAAAATAAATTAGAGGATTTGTTAAGGCGGACTTACTAAATAGTGTTGAACTACCTTCGTCAGCGTGAAAATATATAAGATGAGAAAAATATTATTCTAAAATTATAATAAATGTTTGAAACTTGACAAAATTCCATGGATTCATATTTGCACAATAGTGAAAACTCAATAACTGCAAGATTTGGGAAGATAATAAGACTAAACAAACTCAAAAATAAGCATAATTGTTGATATTGTGACATTTTTTTACCAGGAATCCTTTGTTTAGTTGACAAATAGCAAATTAATGAATGAAACAATGAGTTTGCTAATTTCTTAGTATTAAAACAAAGTCATATTGTTCAACAACTGGAAATGACATTGTTGCTATTGCATTGAAGCAGAAAATGGTCATACCTTTCCTCTATATAGAAGAAACAGCTTATATCAAAGTCATTGACACGCCAAAAATTTATGCAATATGGCATCGATTTTATATTTATTTTACTATAAATCAATTTAAGAGAGGTGTAAAACTTTGAGGTCGATTTCGTTATCGTCGAATAAATAAATTTTCCGGAATCGATCCTTTTTTTTTAATTAAACAAAGTAACACAGTCAGACCTCGGGTCACGAACGCCTCTAGTCACGAACAAATCGGCTTACGAACACAATTTCCGAACAAATTTTGACTCGACCTGCGTACAATGCCTCGGCTCACGAATTAGTTGTAACGGCGCATTACGCAATTACGCACTAGTTTTTCTCAGGTGCGCGCGTTGTTAACATTGTTTGTCGTTGCGTTCGTTGTTTTTGATACAATTTTTTTTTGCTTTTTATGAATATAATATACAGTATATATAAAATATATTTTGCATTAAATTAACCCTCATTATGACTCCCAAGAAGATGAATTTCGGTTTGCGAACATTTCGGCTCGCGAACGGAATCAAAGAACGTATTAAGTTCGCAACCCGAGGTACCACTGTATTGTACAAATATTTGTCAAGGCTATACCTATATACAAATTTATTACTTAACTAATCTTATTTATATATTATAATTTATGAACTTACTTAATCTTATTTTCCTACATGTCATTTTATTTTAACTTTTTTATAATCTTAATATATGATTTCTTAGAAATAATGAACACCTACATACTACTTATAACTAGATAACAATTCTTACAACTAAATTATTTAGCAAGAACAAGTCCACTCGTTCAGGCTACTTGTATTCCATCACATTCACTCAGACCTTGGTCGTCCCAGCTAATACGGTCGGAATTGATCCAATAGGGTGAGATATTATGATAGAGCTTTTGCCGTTGCTAGTCCTGTGGCGTAGAATGGTCTACCTATTGGTGCTAGAAAGATATGGATATAGGCGGCGTGTGCAGCTTTAGGAAGCACTTGAAGACAACCTTTTTAGGAGATGTTATCAAAATTTCTGACCAAATAAAAACACTACACATATACAATACACTACACCTAATGCCGAATGTGTTACTATTACATATTTGAAGACCTACAAAGGTTTCTTTGTAGTTCGTCTTATCTTGGTAAGTTTTTGGCGGTTTTCTTATCAAATATGTTTTTTTAAACATGTGATGCAGAAAAGTACCTAATCTAATGACCTCAGCCACCCCTTTCGATTCTTATACTCGACATACGTGCATTTATTTAGAAATATTTTTAATCTGACAGTGTTCAAGTACGGAGTTAGGGCGCCCTTGAGGAGAAGATGTTCTCTATAATTGTTCCTTTATTATTAGTATTACTAACAATACTTTGTTCCTTTATATTGTTCCTTTATATTGTTCCTTTATATGGTTCCTTTATTATTAGTATTACTAAAAATAACTGGCTTTGTAATAACACTAACTACAGAACATGTTATCATCGCTATTTGGTCATAGAACATGTTATGATATAATCACGTGTGGTGGTCTAACACTTCAGATCCTCAGGCTTTATTAAGTTGAAATCATCTCGGTTTGTTACAAGAGCAACGTTTAGGTCTAAATAATATCATGTTTCATTGAAAATGTGTGTTGTCTATTGTCTCAACGAACATATTTCAATAGATGCTGAAATTTTATCTACTCGTAGTTCGAGGAACATTATCAATTATGTTAGGGTTAAATAATTTAGGTTCTTGTATCTAAATAGTTCCGCATAAAGATTTGGGGTAGGAATTGGTAACGAGTGTCGCGGTAATAATACAATAAGTGGAACTACAACATAAGTATTTTAATGTGGATTTCCACAAAATTCAAAGCTAAAATTTTGATAAATCAATAAACTACAATACGTTTTCTGATTGCCAGACAAATTTTGATAAATCAATAAACTACAAAACGTTTTCTGATTGTCAGACAAATTTTGATAAATCAATAAACTACAATACGTTTTTTGATGACTAGACAAATTTTGATAAATCAATAAACTACAATACGTTTTCTGATTGCCAGACAAATTTTGATAAATCAATAAACTACAATACGTTTTCTGATTGCCAGACAAATTTAGATAAATCAATAAACTACAATACGTTTTCTGATTGCCAGACAAATTTTGATAAATCATTTATCTACAATACGTTTTCTGATTGCCAGACAAATTTTGATAAATCATTTATCTACAATACGTTTTCTGATTGCCAGACAAATTTTGATAAATCATTTATCTACAATACGTTTTCTGATTGCCAGACAAATTTTGATAAATCAATAAACTACAATACGTTTTCTGATTGCCAGACAAATTTAGATAAATCAATAAACTACAATACGTTTTCTGATTGCCAGACAATTTTTGATAAATCAATAAACTACAATACGTTTTCTGATTGCCAGACAAATTTAGATAAATCAATAAACTACAATACGTTTTCTGATTGCCAGACAAATTTTGATAAATCAATAAACTACAATACGTTTTCTGATTTCCAGACAAATTTTGATAAATCATTTATCTACAATACGTTTTCTGATTGCCAGACAAATTTTGATAAATCAATAAACTAAAATATGTTTTCTGATTGCCAGACAAATTTTGATAAATCAATAAACTACAATACGTTTTCTGATTGCCAGACAAATTTTGATAAATCAGTAAACTACAATACGTTTTCTGATTGCCAGACAAATTTTGATAAATCAATAAACAACAATACGTTTTCTGATTGTCAGACAAATTTTGATAAATCAATAAACTACAATACGTTTTCTGATTGCCAGACAAAGTTTAATAAATCAATATACTACAATACTTTTTCTGATTGCCAGACAAAGTTTAATAAATCAATAAACTACAGTACGTTTTCTGATTGCCAGACAAATTTTGATAAATCAATAAACTACAATACGTTTTCTGATTGCCAGACAAAATTTGAAGGATATGCGCAAAGGTCAGTTTTGCTTTTGTTAAATTATACGATAATTCCTCACAATGCAGGACAATTATCAGTCAAACAAGCAAATAAATATTTTTATTATTATGTACAAGCTATTGTACGTCAGCAAGCTCACAGTTTTGACTAATAAAACTCGTAGGTCAGATGGCAAGTTCAAACTCCTTCAGTCTTTCGTTTTTAACGTACAAAAAAATTAACAAGTCTAAAAGAAAACTCAATTCGGAAGTAGATCTCTCGACGATCAAACCCGAGACGCCCGCTCTGGTAGGTTAAATACTAACGGGTCACGACGCCGACAATTTATTTATGATGGTGGTGAAAATGTGAGTACGTTATGATTACAATATTTTATTTAGAATAGACGAGAAGCATGATGGAGGTACAAACGTGTTACAGAGGAGAGCATGGAGAACAATGTGGCAAAATGAAGACAAAGGCAGGCTGACTATAACATAAACTGCAGAGAGATTATGCAGAGTGCGGTACTCAGCACAGCTGCGGTTCTATTGTCATTCAAATGTGATGCCGCACGGCCCTGGGAGTAGGGCTTTCAATTAACCGCCTAATTCGACAAACCGGTTTTTGGTTATCTTTATATCCAAGAAATCGGTTATGCAAAATTATATGTGTGTATATAATATACAAATATAAAATTGTCATTTTTTTTTAAGGAGAAACACTAACTTTCTCATAACATGCACATACATACTCATATGAATCTCTAAGTCGTTTGAAAACCAAATGGTGCTCAAAACGTTGTTTAATTCATTGATCCGTAAACTAGAAAGCGATGATTGCGTTTGGAGCCCGGTTGGGGTGCAGAACTCACTCATGGTGGAGAAAGTACAAAAAAATATCTACGATATCTCTATATGAGTGAGTTTGGTGTCTATCCATGGCTTTATCCTACTGCGTTTCTGCTAGGCATGCTCGGGTATTAACTCCTTGAGCGTAAGAAGAGATCTGCGTCTCCTGGTATACGTTGTCAAACTCGTTCGAGGAGTTGTGAACTGTCCATCATTACTACAAAGATTAGCATTAAATGTTCCTAACAATTACACTAGACTGCGCCAGCAAGAACTGTTCTCAATAACATACGCAAGAACGGATCTTCCAGCCGCCATGCCTGTTGGAAGGGCCTTAACCCTTTTGAACGGGACTGCTTCGGATATTGACATATTTCATATCACATTACCAAAATCAAAAGTAAATTTTCTTCTAAGATTGAGCGCGTTAGAAAGCACTCATCAACGTATTTATGTGACTTTGAATATATGTGTATGTTTGTATATATATGTATGCATATGCAATATTATATGTAATTTTTCTTTATTTTTAATGTTAACATTTCTTATATTTTTCAAAGTAATTGGGATAAGCCTGTTTTGAGAAAATAAATAAATTTAAAAAAAAAATGTTATAAGGGATGCTTGCGAACACAGAATAGAATACAGCAAATACCGTCGGCGTCAAGATGGTAAAAAAAAATAGAAGCTATGAAATAACACTTCGTGTTTGAAGCTATGATTAAACGCTATACCAAAATACAACAAAAATAGTGTTTAAATTGTTTTTGTTTATTTTGAAATTGACAAAATAACCGGTTTCGGTCTAAATCGGTTTGGAAGCCCTACCTGAGAACCTCTGCTGACTATTCTGTATTCCCATGATGTGGCTCACTGGTGGGTTCAAACAAAACATAATACGAGTACCATGGTTCCCATCCAGTTTTATATTAATTTTTTTTTTAAATATTCAGTTAAGCATCAATATAAATCAATTAAAGAAACTGAAATTTATTTCTTAAACAATTATTTTATTGATTGAATAAAAATACTTGTCAATCAGGCCACCGTATTATATACTGTACATTGATTGAAAAATATTACAATTTGTCAATCAGGCCACCGTATTATATACTGTCCATTGATTGAAAAGAATTACAATTTGTCAATCAGGCCACCGTATTATATACTCTACATTGATTGAAAAATATTACAATTTGTCAATCAGGCCACAGTATTATATACTGTCCATTGATTGAAAAATATTGCAATTTGTCAATCAGTCCACCGTATTATATACTGTGCATTGATTGAAAAATATTACAATTTGTCAATCAGGCCACCGTATTATATACTGTACATTGATTGAAAAATATTACAATTTGTCAATCAGGCCACCGTATTATATACTATCCATTGATTGAAAAATATTACAATTTGTCAATCAGGCCACCGTATTATATAATGTCCATTGATTGAAAAATATTACAATTTGTCAATCAGGCCACCGTATTATATACTGTACATTGATGCATTTAAATGAATTAATAAAAAAAAAGAATTTTGTTAAAAATAACAGTTTTTTTTTGCTTGTTGACGAAGGTCTTGGGCCTCGTTTCTGTGGTTCAACGAACAAGTTGGTAGGGTTACCTAGCGGACCGTGAAGTCGGCACCCTGGTGCACTGCGTCTAATATCAGATCACTGGCTTGTCAAGCCTCGAGAATCTGCAAACACTTCTGAATTTGAAGTCATCCATGTGCCGCTAAGTCAATGGGTTCTCCGGTTCGATGACTTTTTGCATTAGAATACAACAATTTATTTTATTTCTTATACAACTGCAAACATCAACCGTCTCACTAGGCTCATTAAGAATAATAAAATGACAATTTGTATAGCGCCGTTTAGAGATCAAACAACCCTCAAGGGTGCTCTAATTTAGAATTACAAAATAAATATATACGTACAAACACACATAGTTTGAGTTTAGGGATAAAAATGTTACTGCGGGTATTACATTAGGTACTTCCCCGCATTTGCATATGTCTAGAAAAACATATTTGGTCAGAAAAACGCAGAAAACTTACCAAGAAAAGGCGAACTACGAGTACAAAGAAACCCTTGTAGATCTTCCGATATGTGGTAATTCGGTTTCAGGTTTAATGTAGTGTTAATGTAACAACATAAGTTTTGACAAGACTTTCCAAAAAACGTTGTCTTTAAATGCTTCCGAAAGCTGAACACGCCACTTTTATCTCAAATCCTAAAGCTTAGGCCACACCAAAGTGCTTCGCACAAATTCATTTAACATTTGGGAGCGGTTGAGTCAGCAAACGATGCAACTTACCAATTTCACTACAACTTACCATCTTTATTTACTTCCTGTGCAACTTCATTCGAAAGTGATTTTATTACAGGTACATTTTTGTATAATTTGCTCGATGGGTTCCACAAAGGCTCCCTTTTATACACAGCTGTTAGTAAAACTTCCGCCATCTTGTAAAATCACTTGGTGACAAATTAAAATTAACCAACACGTCTGTTCGCTAGGAGACTCACTAGGTGATTAATCGTCACGTAGCGTGGTGCGAAGCATGCAGTGTGATCATTGCGATAGTATGCGGTGCATTGGTTCGTTAAGATATGTCACCTAGCTCACAGCGTGGTTCTAAGCACCAAGCGAGGCTCGTACCTTTGTGGCCGAGGTCTAAGGGATATTCCATTGCACGCCGCCCAGCACATAAAACCACGCCCTATTGAATTTGATACAGATAACTTCTACACGCGAAATTCACACATAAGCAACCTAAGATTCTGAGCCACGCTGAAGAGTTAACAACATTCAGCAAAACAAATAGTGGAACAATTTCATTGAAACACCCACTCCACAGCAAATCAAATCCTGGGTACCTGCATCATTAGTTACCAGTGGGCCCGCTAAACCAATGATGCCGAAAATTATTCATAAAGTCGCATAACAGTAATGAAACAAGATAATTGACGAAATACCACAGTATTATGGACTTTCATTAAAACGGCACAGTGAATAAGCAATTGCCAAATGATATGGGAGAACCCGGTACTTCTCTTATAAACGGGGAACACACTGAGCCAAATATTTTTAATTCGTAATAACGGGCATTACGAGTAACTTAGCAAATAAAACAGCTGTTTTATTACACACATCTATCAGGCGAGAGGCAGATTTAACTACATTAGTTTCATTTCCTATTTTTAAAAAATAATGAGTTATGACGTGAGTGCATATGTTTAATTGAGCTATAAGAGTTTGGGTGTATAATTAAGGACTTCCTTTATTACTTAAGTCAGAATTAATTAATATAATTAATGGTAACATTGGAATGTTGTCATACTGTTTCGATCTATATCATATATGAAAAAGTTATTTTTAAAGAAATGCGAATATTTATTAAATCCTGTTAGAAAATTCGTTAGCCTTATTAAAAATGCCGTTTAACCCTTTATAGGGCAAGTTTTTATTTTTGAGATATTGAGTTTTTTTGTTGAATAAATCATTATTATGTGTATCTAATCAACTTTATTTCTTCGAAAATGTGTATAATTTTTTTTTTTAATGAGGCGGTCGCATATGAGACCTGTGCCCATTTCAGGGGTCATGTCAGTGGGAGCAAAAGTGACCAATGAATGTTTAGGTAATAATATCTAAGTTTAGGTTGTATTAGGAAATACAATTCTTATATGGGATATAATGAATGGTGATTTACTTATAATACCTATTTACATTTTTGACAATAAATTGACCGGATGTTTAGATCATTGCTGCTGAACATGCAGCTAGCTTCACGACGATCCGTCTTAAATAAGACCTCTGCCCGTCCACTACATTTGCCAATTTGACATTTGTGTTACTTAAAAACGTTTCATTAAGAAACTGAATCCTTATAAGTATAATATAACCATAAGGGTGGTCGCATATGCGACCGATTTCTGCTTATGCCCGTTAAAGGGTTAAAGAGCAAATTCCTCACTAGGATAGGAAGGTAGTAGTTGCGGCCATTAGATAAGGAACTTCCCATTTGCGTATGTTTAGAAAAACATTATGTGGTAAGAAAACCGCAGAAAATTTACCAAGGGAAGACGAACTACAAATAAACCTTTGCAGATCTTTCGATATGAGTGGCATAGAGCCAAACCAGCCTATCAAAAAAAAAAACAAAAAAATTGTTAGTGTTTAAATTTGAGTCACATAATGTTTCTTTATAAGCCAGAAGTGTCTTTGGTTCAAAATTCTAAATTTTACTACTGCTGTCATCCATCATTTGTTTTGTCAAAGCGATTTTCGTGATATACTTTTATGCCAAAATTGCCTATCAAACAAAAAATACTTTAATTATCAAATAATCTTGTCATAATATTAGATTAATTTTTTTATTTTTATTGTAGTTGTTTTAGAATATACTCGTATATGTTCAATGAATAAAAACCATTAATTACACAACATTTGATTTATAATAACCCATAGACTTTGAGCTCCATTATCTCATTTCAACATATTCGTTGTATAGGCTGGTTTGGCGTTTCGCCACTCATATGATAGTGACACTTTCTGATATGTGACAATAACACAAATTTCGGAATGTATTTATATATGATATGTACATATTAACATATGGTGCAATCAAAGAACCTATAATTTATATATGATATGTACATATTAACACATGGTGCAATCAAAGAACCTATAATTTATATATGATATGTACATATTAACATATGGTGCAATCAAAGAACCTATAATTTATATATGATATGTACATATTAACACATGGTGCAATCAAAGAACCTATAATTTATATATGATATGTACATATTAACATATGGTGCAATCAAAGAACCTATAATTTATATATGATGTGTACATATTAACATATGGTGCAATCAAAGAACCTATAATTAATTAATTTAGTTAATCTAAGGTGGTATTTATGGGTTTACTTTTAAATTTTTTTCTGACATTTATTAATTTTCTGTTTTTTCTTCTTCTTATATCACATATACAAAGAAGGCGACAGCTTTGGCTGGCTGCCTG
The DNA here is from genome assembly GCA_949825065.1 of Odontocerum albicorne. Lineage (NCBI taxonomy): Eukaryota > Metazoa > Arthropoda > Insecta > Trichoptera > Odontoceridae > Odontocerum > Odontocerum albicorne. The sequence continues at coordinate 61,249,672 of OX463838.1, read as the reverse complement.
CGGGACACTATATGGAGAAACAAACACATGCTAACCGAAAGTAAGGTCAGGATATATAAGATATGCGTCCGCCCCATCATGACATATGGGATAGAAGTGAGAGCCGATACCAACAGGACAAAAAACCTTCTCAGAGTGGCGGAAATGAGAACCCTACGCTCCATCGCAGGCAGAACTCTTAGAGATCGGATCAGAAATGAGACGATAAATTCTGTCTGTGGTGTTGAAGACATATTGAGGTGGGAAGAAGCAGAAGGCGTTTCTGGAGGGATCATGTAGACCGCATGGAGGATACGAGACTTGAGAAAATGGCTAAGACTGAAAACCCTAGCAGCAGAAGAATACCAGGAAGGCCGCCGAAAAGATGGAAGGACAGCTGGACGTCATCATCCCAGGACAGCCCACCGTCACAAACAGGTCATACGACCTAGATCAAGATGAAGAAGAAAGAGACATATACAAGGGTTGTGGGCTGAAAAACTTCTGATGACCTCGCGGCCTATATTTGTGGGATGTATCTGAGCTGAGGGGATGTTTTGAAATAAGCCCAGAACTTTTGATAGATTCTCTATTAAATATTAGGTGTTAACATAAGTTGTGTCCGTTTTTTTCCAAATTTAAAAATGATCACCAACAGTAAAACAAAATGGTAAAGGTTATACGTCATTCGAAAGAAAATTTTCTGCTCTACAAGATATTGTGTTTGCTTTTACGTTACATATATTATTTGATTACAAGCCTTATTATTTGATTACATTATTTGATTACAAGCCTTCAAAATGGAATGTCAAGTAGACGAAAGTGAGCATTTTCGACACCTCCTTCTGTTCGCGTTCAATCGAGGGAATAAAGCTGCCAAAGCTGGTCGCGATATTTGTGAAGCTATGAATGAAAGAACAGCTCGTCGATGGTTTTTCCTTCAATAATGACGTCAAATTGCGGACATGGTTGGACGACCTCGAGTCAAGACCGGTTGGTTTTTATCGCACAGGCATTGAAAAACTTGTATAACGTTGGCAAGAAGTTGTAAATAATGAAGGAGAATACACTATTGACTAATTTGTTGTAAAATAATGAAGGAGAATTCATTATTGACTAATTTGTTGTCATTTTTTTTGTTGTGTCCTCTTGTTCTCTTCATTTGGAAAAAAACGGGCACAACTTATGTTAACACACAATATATTTTCTGCTATTTATCTTGAGATATACGAGCATGTACGGTTTTTTATGTATTCATATATGTGCATACTATGTTGCTTTCAATAAACCAATATTTTTTAAATTTATTATTTACTAAACTTTAGGGGGAGTGTAGCGTATGTACGTGGTGCTCATATACAATCATAAACCTCGACACGACCTCCCAAATAAGGGAAGCACCTCTGTGCTTTCTGTCTATGCCAACAGGGAAAAATGGCAGGATGGTACGAATATATACGTATTCATGAAAAATTTAAGTATAATGCTTCCAAATCGCTTCAATATAATATCCTAATAGTTAAGTAATTATTTGATATTCAGTGTACGTATTTATGAACAATTTGAAGTATTGTGCTTCCAAATCGCTTCAATATAGTCCTAATAGTTAAGTACTTATTTGATATTCAGTATACGAGTACGTATTTATGAAAAATTTGAAGTATTATGCTTCCAAATCGCTTCAATATAATATCCTAATAGTTCAGTAATTATTTGATATTCAGTATACGTATTTATGAAAATTTTTAGTATAATGCTTCCAAATCGCTTCAATATAATATCCTAATAGTTCAGTACTTATTTGATATTCAGTATACGTATTTTTCCATTCATTAGAATGGGAAAATAAAGGCCTGGTGATTAATGGAAAATACCTGAGCCATTTGAGATTTGCAGACGAGATCGTTATATTCTCACAAAACCCGAATGATCTTCAGCACCAACTGTAAGAATTTGTAGAGGTCAGCAAAGGAGTTGGTTTTTTTTTTTTTTTTTTTTTTTTTTTTTTTTTTTTTTTTTTTTTATTACACATGACAAGAAATATACACAATTTGAGAAAAAAACAACAGGTAATTTGATTTGGACATATAATTTTAATGGATCTGGGTTTGTTGCCTTTCATTTGTCGTATCCCCAGTAAACTAGGCTTTTGCCTGTATCTCACTGAGGATATTTAGCATGAAAAAATAAATCGATACTTCTTTCCGATTTTTGATAACACAAAAAACCCCGTTGCACGCTCTCATCAACCTGACAAACAGTGACACTTAACTACAACTGGAAACATCTTGCGAAACTCAACTCCTCACACATTATCGCTCCAGAAAGACCAAAAATATTCATCCCACAATATACTGCACACAATCATAAGAACAAAAATCAAAACAAACTCAAAAACAAAAAAAAAAACAAAAACAAAGAAAAACACACAGAAACACAAATACAAAAACAACCAAAATTAAAACAACAATAAGAGACCCACACTCACGAGCTCACATAAATCCTTTCCACTCGTCATTCATCCTGAAAGCCCAAGTACTCAAAATCCTGTCGCAATAACAACCACGCTCCGATCGACTGTCTAAATGGTTTTCCTACCTTTACTTTTATTGAAGTCGGCACGCCATTGTATGTAATGGGAGCCAAATAAGCATATTGCCTTTGGGCAAAAGAGGTTTTTACTCTAGGGATGGTGAACATTTCATTAGTTGCCATGCGTGTCATGTGTGTCTGCTGAGTTTGCATCTTCCCCTCCTCTCGATGGTAGTGCCAGAGAATGGATTTGAGATGTAAATTGGCTATGTTCAGGACCTGATACTCTCTGAAAAGCTCCGCCGTGGGATACCGAGCAGGAAGTTTATTGATTATTTTCACAATCAATTTTTGGGAAACCTGTAATATGTGTTTTTGGGTTAAGGTGCATCCCCCCCAAACTGATATACCGTAAGAAAGTGCTGACTGACATAAGGCGAAGTATATACTTTTAAGAATATTTTCACTGAGCACATTTCGAATCATACGGAATATGTATCCTAGTTTTCTGATTTTTGCGCTCAAAGTGTTAATATGGACCTCCCAACAAAGGAACTGGTCAACATAAACTCCAAGGTACTTTATACTATCAACCCTTTCCAAGGAAACACAACTACAGTCAGCCATGGGTGAACAAGTGTGTAGTGTTATGTATTTATTTGTAGGTGCTTGAGTTCTTGTAGATATGCTAAATGTGATGTATTTAGTTTTTTGGGAATTTAGAGTCAATAAATTTGAGTCCATCCATTCTTTAACTACACGCAATTCTTCGTTAGCCTTTAAGAATACATCATCCCATGTTCGGCCCTCGAATAGAAGAACCGTGTCGTCCGCAAAAGTAATAATCTTACCCCTGAGAGAAAGATTACATAACTGATTGACATATATCAGGAACAATATAGGTCCCAGAACACTACCTTGAGGTACTCCGAATCTTACAAAAAGAGGCTCACCAAATACACTATCACCCAATTTGACTCTCTGAGTTCTATCAGACAAGTAAGAAGAGAACCAACTAGAAGAGCGCCCACATATGCCCACCTCCATCAATCTGGTAAGTAATATTCGGTGAGACACTGTATCAAAAGCCTTCGCAAGGTCCAAAAAAACTGCCAAACATGCCTTCTTATTATCCAAAGTGTTGGTAACGCTGTTTACTAGACTAAGCAAAGCAGTTTCAGTTCCCATATTCCTTTGGAAACCAAACTGATTAGGAGAGATAATGTTGTGCATATTGAAAAATTTCATCAGTCGGTCCTTCACTATTTTCTCAATAATTTTTGAAAGAATGCTCAGAAGAGATATGGGTCTATAATTTTTTAAGTCATCCATCGAGCCTCCCTTGTGTATTGGGACAATATGCGAACGTTTTAATGCAGTTGGGAAAGTTACACCTCTAAAACTCAAATTGATTACATGTTTCAGTGGTAGTGCTATAAATCTTTGAGTATGTTTTACCAGTGCAGATGTAATCTGATCAGGCCCCGGGGCGCTACTTGCCTTAAGTGTGTTAATAGTCGCTAGAACTTCTTTCTCCGACGTTGGCGTTAGATAAAATGTATATTCGGGTACTTTTAAAGAATGAAGAATAGCGTCATTCAATGACTGTTCAGTCGTTTTGTTCCTATTAAGTATGTTACGTGAGAGATTATTGCCTACATTGGCGAAATATTCGTTAATGCCACTACAAAGCTTTTGTGGTTCCTGTGTCAATGATACTTTTGTGCCATCAATGTTTAATGTAGAAGGGGCATTTTTCTCTCTCACTGTACCGGTGATGTCCCTGATAACACTCCAAATTATCTTTTGATCATTATTTGAGGCTTCAATCTTTGCTCTATAGTAACTTTCCTTTGCTTTTTGGATGAGTTTCTTGCATGTATTCCTGTATCGTTTGTAAAATGTTATTGAGTGTGGATCACTGCTTGTCTTGAGATCCCGGTGCAGACGATCTCTTTTGCGTATACAATAAATTAATCCATCAGTGATCCAAGGTTTGAGTTTTGTGTACCTTCTGCTTCTACTGTGTATTGTCTGTGTGGCTGAGTTGATATGGGAGTTAAAAGCATTAATAATGAATATTTCAAAAATGAATATTTCAAAAACCAAATATATGATGAACGGCTTTGCTACCCCAAAACCAATAAACGTAGATGGAAAGCCGCTAGAACTTGTCCAGGAATATGTGTATCTGGGCCAACTTATTTCCTTTGTAGGTGGCATATCGGAGGAAATAGCACGAAGGACAAAACTAGCGTGGAGCTCATTTGGACGTTTGAACAACATCTTCAAAAGTAATCTCCCAATATTCTTGAAGCGAAGGGTTTACAACCAGTGCATTCTTCCAGTACTTACGTATGGCTGCGAGACATGGACGCTCACAGTAAAGAACACACAAAAGCTCCAGACCGCACAAAGGGGCATGGAGAGATGCATGTTGGGATATACTAAAAAAGACCGTAAACGAAACACCTGGATTCGCAATATAACAAAGGTAAAAGACGTTATAAAGGTGTGCAAAAGAATGAAGTGGCAATGGGCCGGACATGTAGACAGAATGTCACACTCCCGATGGACATCCGAAATAATCCAATAATACCCAAGAGGCATAAAGAGGCCCAGAAGAAGACCAAAGGTACGCTGGATGGATGAAATCAGGAAGCATGGCAGCATCACATGCCATCAACGAGCAAATAACCGAACTATTTGGAGTCAACTTGGGGGAGACCTTCATCCAGCAGTGGATCGACCCTGGTTGACAATGATGATGATGATGATACGTATTTATGAAAAATTTGAGTATTTGAGCTTCCAAATCGCTTCAATATAATATCCTAATAGTTAAGTAATTATTTGATATTCATTATACGTATTTATGAAAAATTTGAGTAGGTACTAGGCTTCCAAATCACTTGAATATAATATCCTAATAGTTAAGTAATTATTTGATATTCAGAGCTTTGAGAAAATGTAACGTAAGTAGTTTTAATTTCATGTAATTTGATAATGGAATAAAATATTATATTTTAAAGTTACAGTTAGTAATTCAGGGTCAAAATCACGTTAACTTCAAGTCAATGTTCTCCCATGAAACAAATTCTCACATTAATAACATTCGCTGCTCGTGGATCAAAGCAAGTATGTTTTTTTTATTTTGATTATAATATTTCCCAAAAAAAACAACGATAAATAATTTTGCTGTTATTAAACAAAACAATGCAAAAAAATTTATATATTTTTATTAAAATCTGGAATTTCATAATGAAATTAATTTTCTTATTAAATATAAAAAATAAGATTTTTCAAATTTTCGAAGTCTTTCATTGGAAAATAGGGATGTAATTTTTTGATATGAACTAATCAAAAATGGATTGAACGAGTATAAACATTTTATAGAACTGACACAAACCGAAAAATTGCTTCATGTATCACTTATGGTCAAACGGTTATAGCTTTGCAGTCAAAATTTTTGTCACTTCTGTAAAATTTGCTGATTAAGAGTTATGTCACTTTTCTTAAGGAGCGAAATGTATTAATATTTGTTTCTTATACAATTCAACCTCTTGAGTTTGAGCAATCTAACCTCCTAAGTTCAAGAAATTGACCTCTTGGATTGAAAAACATTGGCTTCCTGGGTTCAAGCAATTTTACCTCATTTGTAAAAAAAAATGGCCGCCTATTGATTTTATGTTCCTTGACTTTATCGCATACATTTTAGAGCGGCATTTCTTTCATTCACATCAATTGCTTGTCGTTTAAGGATAAGCTAAGTTTGGTTATGGAAGAGTGCATTAAACTTTATCTGTTTACTATGCAGATCGGTGAATATATTGCCTTATAGATTTCTTCAACCCAAGCAGAAATAAAATTAAAAAAACTCGAGGAAACCTGAAACTCCTATGCGGAAGACTAGCGTCTTATCAACTAAGTTATACAGGTCATGATAAACTCACAGAAAATATTTAAACACATGAATTCAATAACAAAACAGTTTTTTGCGCATAGGGTCTTAGATACCAATATTCGCTAAAAAATATGGTTATTAGATGATAAAAGACTCCTTTGTATACCAAGACACAACACTTCATTTTACACATCTTCATTTGCGGTCCAATCAGCGTGACTGTGAAATGAACTTCCAAGAGTTAGCATATGTGCACCAGCCTTAATCATGTTCAAGAAAAAATTGAATAATTTATCCTATTTTCGTTTCATCCTATTTTTCCTTTGTCTTCCTTCGTTATTCTAAAATAAATTCCTTCCCTATATACTCGTATAGTCCTACCATTATTGTTAAGAGATTATTTTTTTATTACTTTCTTAAAAAATATTTTTCAGAAATGATTCAAATCATGAGTTTACACCAGGGCTGTGGAGTCGGAGTCGGAGTTGGAGTCGGAGTCGCGGAGTCGCGGTGTTTGGGCCGGAGTCGGAGTCGGAGTAGGAGTCGTAAAAAACGAGCGACTCCGACTAATTTTTCGTTAAAATTTAAAATACTTTTTTTTTAATTATTGTAATGAATGTGTATTGTGCACGAATATTAAACTTGCAGGCGCAAGTCGCGCCGGTATGGTGAATCACCGAGATCCATTTAATGCATAAAGTCTACGAAAATGTGTTTGTCTCCTTCTTTCTCACGTCGAAAGAAAATTCTGTTGGCTGGGATCTATGTTAACCCCATGGTTCGATCCATATTGACGGAAGAACAAATAAATAGAGCGAAAAACGCTCTGTTTGAATTAACCGTTCGTATGAAAGGCCTTCGACTAGAAAAAGAGACGACAGCAGGCAGCGTACACCAAGTATCATCATCTTCATCCGACACCGCTGAATTCGAAGACGAATTTGAAAAATATCACAATGAACAAGATAAACTAAAACGTCCTCGTTTGAATCACAGTCCCAATATAGATGAAGGAGACTCTATTTCAAAATTTAAAATTGAATTTTATGATGCATTGAAAATAATGGAAAAAATTGACCGAACTTATAAGTTAAATGTTGAAATGGCAATACAGCGGTATCTAGAAATCGTAAAAGATTCAGCATTGATCGTTACAGCATTACCCCCAACCCAAGTATCCGTAGAGCGGTTATTTTCCGCTCTTAAAATTCTCAATTCTGATTTGAGAGCCTCTACGAATACAGATTTAATAGAAGCAATGTTGTTTTTAAGAATAAATTCTAATAAATAATTATTAAAGTTTGATCTTGTTTTATTTTTATTCCTATAATATGAAAAAAATGGCTATATGCAAAGGTAGGAAACAACCTGCTAAAATTGAGCTTTTTTGAGTCGGAGTTGTAGAGTCGGAGTTGTGGAGTCGGAGTCGTGGAGTCGGAGTTGTGGAGTCGGAGTCGTATTGTTGGTAAATATAGGAATCGGAGTCGGAGTCGTGTTTTTTTTTAAGCGACTCCACAGCCCTGGTTTACACCATACAATAAGAAATAAAATGGTATATTTTATTCAGTATTCTTGTTTAACAGTACTGTAAGTTTACTTAAGAAGTGTTGAAAGAACTTTTTCGAATTCATCAGCATCACATTAAAAAAACGTGTCATTGAACCACCTACGAGCAAACGTAGCACAATTGCTAAACCGTCTGCCGATAAATAATAATCAAAGACAACAGTAATTGTCCTAAAAAGAGACAAAGATTTCATCAGCAAAGATGCTGAAACGGTGACGGATGATGCCAGACCCAGACGAGAGATGTGGAGAGATGGAAATGCTGATGGGTGTATCGGTAACGAGACATCCAACAGGCTAGGCTCTGCTGGTTGGTGAATCATGAAAGTTGGGCAATCAGCCCCAGCACAATGAGTGGCCGTTGTTTGTGCACAGCAAGAAGTAGACTCTAATTTGCATGGGATCTTTATCGCAACTGTTGATGTATACGAGTTTCCTATGAGCAAATACTAGATCTAGGTAATTTAATCTACTAACTAAAAGGTCTTTCAAATTGAACGGTTTTTTTAATTCATTTTTTTTTATTTCTTGAATAAAAACACACAATTTGCTTCGATTTCAAAAAACTTTTAATTGGTCTTTGTAGTATACTGTATGACATTTAAACACAAAAAAAAACCCGCCAAATGTCCACATCTTGCAGCCCCACAGATGTCCACTCTTTTGTCAAAATTTTCGATGATATTTTGGCATAATTGCGGTTCTAACTCACCAATAACGCAAATAATTTCGTCCTTCAGCTCAGGAATTGATCGGGGGTTATTCTTATAGACCTGACTTTTCACGTAACCCCTGAGAAAATAGTCCAACGGTGTCAGATCACATGATCTTGTTGGCCAATTAACATCACCCTTTCCGGAGATTACAATACATAAAATAATTCAACAATTTGAACGCGTTGTTGTATTGTATACGACTCCATTTTTATAAATGTCATACATTACACTTCTCAAATGTCACAAGACCCAGGCAAGTTCTCGACGCCATCTGTGTTTTATCCAAGAATTTAAAAAACCGCTCAATTTGAAAGACCCTTTAGTATAAGACTTCTTTGACTGATACAAGATGGTTCTTATACACTCAAACTGAACAAAAATAAAACTTTATACATTGTTTCTAGTTAAGGCATTAACATTGTGGAGGTTTAAAGACATTGTAATTTGTTTTATCAAACACTGTTTATTCCACTTTTTGTAACGGTATAACCCTACCGGTTTCAAGGCTTTCAAACTAGACTGTTTGTGCTCCCCTGAAGATGAGGTGAAAACTTTGAAACCGGTAGGGTTATACCGTTACAAAAAGTGGAATAAACAGTGTTTGATGAAACAAATTACAAAAGTTTATATTTTGTATAATTTTTTAACTCTCAATAATTATGGGTTCGAATCTCGACATAGAGCGCCCTTGAGGAGAGCCTGCTATCTCAATGGCGGTATAAACGTTTTCCTTTTATTATTATTACTATACCATCACGCCATGCCCCTTTTGCGTAGACAGAGAAGACATATTTCAATGCCTGCTATACACTTGTTACCCTATTTTTCATACTTAAATAAATAAATATAAATTTATTGGTGGCTGCATAGTATATACGAGTACATATATATAATACAGTTTATCTCATACCATCTCTTCAATCAAGATACACCTACATCAAAAGAGGGCGATCCACGCCGCGAGGACATCGGATGTTTTTCAGTTCATACTTTATCTGTTCACATTGCCGTCTCATGTTTATCGATTTTTTGTTTAATAAAATAAATTAATAACTATTATTTTATTCAACAGCGTTCACTACCGGTTTCAAAAAACTGACGAAGAAGAAAGAGATCTGTGAAAGCAATAATAAACTCAACGAATAATACAGCGGTGCATTAAAAAAAAAGCATTTAATTTATTTTTTTCATTAAACAAAAAATTAAAAAACATTTCGGTATTCGAACCCACTATAACTGACAAATTAAAAAAAATATTGAATATATAGGTAAAGATAGGAAGGTAGTGGTAGAGGTCATTAGATTTGGTACTTCCTTGTATCTGCATATAATTAGAAGAAAAAAAAATGGTAATAAAACCGTACTAGACGGCGAACCATAAAGAAACCTTTACAGATCTTCCGATATGTGATAGTAACACATTCGGATTTAGGTGGAGTGTTCTGTATGCATGTAGTGTTCATATATAATGTACGTATGAAAAGACAATCAGATCAAGTACTACACCGTGGTCTACTGTCTTTGAGAACAGCATAATATGTTATAGAAAGGACTAAACAAAGCGGAACAGTAATAGTTTAAGTACTTTTTATAGATAAATTTATGAACCGTTAGATAAATTTTGAAATCAAAATCCGGTGGTGAAACAACAAACAAAGGCGAATAAATAACAGTGAGTACGAGGGCATGTCGCAAACGATAGAAGCACGCATTTACCTAATGGCGCCCCACAGTAGAGTAGATGGAGTGTGCACTGTGCAATGTGCAGTGCCAAGGTAAAGTGAACCAGTGCCAGCGTTCTTGCTGGTGCCGCTACCACAGAGCCAGGCGAGGCTGTCAAATAACTTGGCTAATGGGACACTGTACAGATTGTGATCTGAATTAATGGTGCAAGAAGCAGTCGGCGAGGTAACAATGTACATACTGACAGGGTCATGCGAGATCATAACCCAAATTTGGTATCTACTTCTTATGAATTTTTAACACGTGACTTTGATCAGGATTTGAAACAAGAGAAAAGTAATTGTGAAAAGAAGACGATAGATGACCTCTTTTGCCTAGTTGGAAAGACACCTGTCTTCCAGCCCGGGAGTTGCGGGTTCGATTCCCGTTTGAACCCAAATTTTGTTTTCAAATAATTTCAGCCTAGTTTTTACTGAAGGTCTCTTGAAACATCTTTCTGGTTGATTGAAAGAGATATCCACATGGCCATAAACTCGCCAGGTTATACTGTACACAACAAAAGAGTTATCGTTATGCACAGTTACAAAATCATGTTCAAAGTACTTTCTGCAAACCAGATTTTCCTTAAAATGCTCTACTAGACTTAACATCTTTATTATATTAAACTTTCGTGGAAGATATATAATATATACTCGTAGCATGGCGGGCTTATTGTCATATGGCGATTTTTTCCAGCCCACCACAAAATGTGTTATACAGATCTTAATTGAAAATCGGACAAACCCCTTTACTTAGAAGACAGTCTTACCAACAACGACACGGAGGTTGATATTGTTGTTTATAGTTAAGGCATTAACGTTGTGGAGGTTTAAAGACATTGTAATTTATTTTTAACAAACACTGTTTATTCCACTTTTTTGTGACGGTATAACCCTACCGGTTTCAAAGCTTTCACCTCATCTTCAGGGGAGCGCAAACAAGACTAAATGCTGTTCGAACTGGTACCGATATAGACGCTTCAATGGTTGGAGGCTGGGGGGTGAGGAAGGCTAGGGATAATTTCGGCCAAGAGCGGAGAGATTTTGGGGAAATAACTGTTCAACAGATGTTCCGATCGGTATACTGACTTAGAAGGTTAGAGGTTGATATTATCTGGGTATCAACATAAAATCACACTCATGATTGTTGGCTTTTTTTAGAAAAGTCAAATCAGGAAGCTGATTCATTTAGCTCACGACAGAAGCTTTTGCTTTGATAATCGTCAATGTTAGGGATCTGATATGGAACTAGAACAATATAAGATTGAATTGAACTCAACTTAAGATAGATCAGTGTAAAGATGGACTTAAAATGTAACACTTTCCAGGTATGTTCACCGTTTACGGAACTGGTCGAGAGCGGTTCGGAATAACGAGGCGCCTTCTAGAACTTGTGAATACAAACTGCTTAATCTAGGATATGTAACAGTTCAGAGCCAGCTGATTTCAAGGCCACAGTATGATGTACGGTATTTCAACTAGCCCAGAAGAGTTCTTATTTATTTTATTACAATGCACGATCTTTTATCGACCATTAAAAATAGTTGCAAATAAAATCCAAATTTTGAGTACGCATGGATATAAAATCAACTTGTCACAAAAAGAATAAACATTAACATGAATCATACACAAAACGTATCAGAAATCAGTACGTACACATGCATACCACAACCACATATTTAACAAGTAACAAGTCAAGGCTCAGGAGATCCAAGACACTAACAAATAAATAAAAAAACAATCTGAAAAAAATAAAAACAAAAAAATATACGTTTAATTCATCCCCTCAAATATATAAAAAAAACAGATGCGTGAGACTCTCGCGCAGTAGAAGTGAAACTTCTTAACTCCTAGGAAAAGTTGATTTTATGCATTGCTTTTTTTCCATTTGTTAACAACTTTTTTTTTAGGATTAGGAAATGGTTATGTGGAATTTAATTCAAGAAAATCTCTCTTAATTAAATAAAAAAATATTAATTTTTTTGTTTTTAATAATAAATAATAATAATTTTAATTTAAATTATCATTTTAATAGTAATATAATACACTTAATAATATTAAATTTATATTTTTTAATATTAAATATATTAAATTTTTATGTTATTATTAATTATTAAATTATTTAATTAATTATTTATTATTATATTATTAAAAATAATGTTATATTATATTATTAATTAATTATATTATAATAATAATATTATAATTATTAATATTATAATCACATATATGTACATTAAATAAATATTAAAATAAACATTTAATAAAATAAAATTATTTAATATAAAATAAAATTAATAATTATTAAATATATTAATATAAAAATAATATACTCGTGTAACAAAAAATATATTTTTTTTAATTTTTAATAATAAATAATCATAATTATAATAATTAACAATAATTTTATTAATATTATAATAAATTTAATAATATTAAAATAATATTAATAATTATTAATAATAAATAATTATTAATATTAAAATATTTAATAACAGTTTATTAATAAATAAAATATTTAATAATAATACATAATAATTTAATTATAATATACACTGTTTCACTTTTCGTGACGTTCAGGCCAATTTGCCCTACCGCGCCTATAGAAGTTTCACTTCAACAAAAACGCTCCCTTAATTTCTTATCCCCTTTCTTTAGTATATCTAGGCTTGATGTGTTAAAGGGTAAACATAAAATCATCTCAAATTCGATTAAAGGCCTTTTTGGCGCTTAGAAGTTGTCTAACGTACATTATTTGAACTCTAAATAGAGTGGTATGTAATAGTGATATATACTCGTTTATTCCAAGGTTTTCTTTAGGTGCTTCCGGTTGGGTTTCCTCGCTTTGTCTTGAGAATTATACTGACTTGGACATACAAAAATTGTCGGCGGCTGTTGATAAACGGTTAGTACTCACTCTACCATAAGCAAGCGAGCACCTCAGGTTCGATTTCTGGCGAATTCACTTCCGGGCTGATTTTACTCTTAGGTCAATTTTCATCTGAATTTATGTTTTTATATATAACATACATACATATCATCATGGCATGTCCCTTTTAGGCATATGTTACATATCATCATGGCATGTTCTTTGTAGGCATATGTTACATATCATTATGACATGTCCCTTATAGGCATATGTTACATATCATCGTGGCATATCCCTTGTAGGCATATGTTACATATCATCATGGCATGTCCCTTGTAGGCATATGTTACATGTAATTATGGCATGTCCCTTGTCGGCATATGTTACATATCATCATGGCATGTCCCTTGTAGGCATATGTTACGTATCATCATGGCATGTCCCTTGTAGGCATATGTCACATATCATCATGGCATGTCCCTTGTAGGCATATGTTACATATCCTCATGGCAGGTCCCTTGTAGGCATATGTTACATATAATCATGGTATGTCCCTCGTAGGAATATGTTACATATCATCATGGCATGTCCCTTCTAGGCGTATGTTACATATCATCATGGCATGTCCCTTGTAGGCATATGTTACACATCATCATGGCATGTCCCTTGTAGGCATATGTTACATATCATCATGGCATGTCCCTTGTAGGCATATGTTACATATCATCATGGCATGTCACTTGCAGGCATATGTTACATATCATCATGGCATGTCCCTGAATTTATGTTGTATACATACATACATATCATCATGACATGTCCCTTGCGGGGTAGGCAGAGAGAACACTTCTTCAAACCTTTATATCCAAGCACACAACTTTCACCTCCTCCGCATTCATACATCTTGCACAATCTTTTATTATTCATACCTCTCACTTTACCTATTTTCAAAATTTGGTCCATTTGGTTCAGCCACGTTTTCCTCGGTCTATCTCTTCCAGGCTCACCTTACATTTCTGACTTGTATACTAACATTCTCTCCACATGTCCAAACCATCTTAAAGCTTCTTTCTTCAACTTATTTAAAACATCTATTTTATCCATGCATTCATTTCTGATGTCTTCATTCCTCCTTCATTCGAATATTGACACTCCACATTTTTTTGTTAGTGCACGGATTTATATTTTTTTGTAGCTTATAGGATGCTTATCGTAAATTCCTATAGTTCCATTAAGCAACACAAAAAAAAACACTATATAAAACTCAGTCTAACGAAAGACTGTAGCAGATTTAACCTACCAATCGTCTTCTAAGTTTAACGTCCTCACCATAGGAACTTTGGGTTTGTGCTTGCTGAAGTGCAACAGATTGCACACAATAATTCACCATATGTACAGGTTTCTTCAATTCTCAGCATGGCTGACAATCATACTTATCACGAGAGCATTACCAGTACCAGTGATATGGTGGATAGAAGACTTCTAATTCATTATTGTTGTCCTGGATATAACACCGTTTAGATATCAGTTTATTTCTCCTCAAAGGTCATCTAGTAACCCGAGTAACCAAATCCACTATTATTGGAAAACTAAAAAATATTTTTAAAAAATCCATGGTGTGTGGCCGAGCGGTAAGGCACTGAACTTCCGTGCGAAATATCACCGGTTCGAACGCTACGTTATGCTACTCCCATCGAATTTCGAAGATATTTTTTTCGCATAGTTTTATTCTTTAAAAAATTGAAAATAATATGGCAGTGTGCTCCAATTGTCTCATTTCGGTGTACCATCAGATTCAGTACAGCAGTATTATCGATGATGTTGCTGGTGTGCAACGGTTCACTCACTTAAAACAAACTCCACGGTACAACATCACTTTAAAACTGAATTGACGTTAGAATGTCGAGGAGATCATCAACTTCGAGGCCTAGCAACGATGATGACCTGGTTACCAGAACTTACTTGAATTGTATTTCACCAGAATGTATTTAACTAATGAGCTGTTATTTTTTTATGAGTCCAAAAACATAGCGCTCTTGATATGTGTTTCATTAAGGAACAGCGCTACGCAAATTGTCGTTTTATTGTATTTATCAAGTAAAATTCTAATGAGTGTTTTTTTATCTTTCGATAAATTATAGAAAATCGTTGTATATGTTGGACAAACTGTGTCAACAATAGAAAATATGCACAAATGCATTCATACACGTTTTGGAGCATTTCAAATTGCACTTAATTTCTAGCACGAGAGTTGCATGGAGGTCAACACATCACGGTTATGTCAATTTAGATGCATTCTGATATACTCGTATATGCTGCCCGGTAGTGAATAGTTAATATTGTCACTAGATACTAGTCACTATTGTCACCAGATAGTGACTAGCCGACGATCCCCAGTAGCATGTGCATCATGCATGGCGTGTTCAGTGCAGACCTTCAGTCCGTTATAAAGACAATGACTGAAATTATGGTAATCGTATGGTAAATGCATACAATTACTATAAAAAGCTTAAATTTTTTTACAAAATGTAACATGCAAAACTCTGTGTGTTATTTTCTTGCGTAATAAACAATTTTGTAGGTAAGGTATAAATAACTACAATGATGTCGAAACGAGTTTATACACTAACTTTTCAACTAACCACGTGCACCTCACTTACTCGCAAGCATTTCATTTCGTACTCCCACTAGATCCACAAGACAGGTCAATCCTTTTTATACCGAAAATTGATATACTAATTATAAAATCAACTCCTCTATAATTCGTATGCAAAGACTTGGAAACGAGTTTTGCAACAATTTAGATATTTTTAAAATAAGTATATATGTGGAATCTCCAGAATATCACAACAATATTTAGAAATAGCTACTAACTTTGTGCTCTCCTTTATTAATATAAATAACGTAATATAAACAAAATATTAAGGACAATACTTTGCCTCTGGAGTTGAGTAACCCTGCATCAACATGTAGGAAGGTTTTAATTCTGCAAAGCAACTTGCATGTCGTTCTACTAATGAGGCCATGTGTTTTCTATATCTAAATATCTATCCATAAAATTCCCACAAAATTCTCAAAAAATCCAATATTTGTTCTATGTATGCACTATTGCACTAAAAACAAATCTGAGTTCTTTACCTCTATAAAATAAGTCTTCGACAATTACGTAAGTCTGCTTGGTGAAGTTTGGTAATATTTAGTGGTATACATACATAACATATATTGAACTTAAATATACATATAATTATTACATAATTTTAAAACAACGACTGTAATTTATTATTACTACTGCTTTTGTATCTTCATGTTAGTTTAAGATAAAGTTGTATTATTTGTCAATAATTTTAAATAAGTACGTGTATAACCTGTCACATGTCATTTGTATATAAACACACTGTTGTGTCGTTAATTTAATAAATAAATAAATTAAATAAATAAATAAATATGTCGACGTTGTGGTGTAGTGGCCAGCTTGCTTACTTAACACCCAGACGTGGATTAAATTTAATTTATTGTTCTCGTTTAGCAACTGTCAGGATTCAATCCAGGATAAGTAAGTCGTTGTCTTTTTTTCTTCTTTTTTTTAACCTGGCGAGTTTATTGCCATGTGGCAATCTCTCACGAAAAAACTGTTCCTAGCTGTCAATCACGTATTAATTGTTTTTAAAACATTATATTTTAACATGACAAGAAATAAACATCATTTGTAAAAAAACAACAGGTAATTTAATTTGGACACACAATTTTAATGGATCTGGGTTTGTTGTCTTTCATTTGTCGTGTCCCCAGTAAACTAAGCGTCTGCCTGTATCTCACTGAGGACATATAGCATGAAAAAATAAATCGATACTTATTTCCGATTTTTGGTTATATAAAACCCCGTTGCGCATTCTCATCAACTTGACAAACAGTGACACTCAATTACATATGTGTACATCACGCGAAATCAAACTCCTCACACTTCATCACTCCAAACAGACCAAAAATATTCACCACACAATGTACCGCACATAACCCGTTTATTTTGGAATAAACCCACTATTTTGGACATTGAGAATAGTCCAATAAATCCTACTTTTTTTAACATAATAAATTTATTTAAAATATTACACTAAAGTGCAAGTATATAAATTTTCTAAATTAATGAAGGAATAATTCAATAATTAGTGGTCACCTCAAAGTGTAAACCTGTTTTACCCGTTTCATAAGAAGCAAAACTTACAAGTATTATAGTACGTACGAGTAATTAACATTAATTTGTATATTAATGAAATAAACACCATTATAATGACATAAAGGAAAAATATTGCGCACAGAGATCTTACTCCCAAGACACATGCTAGAAATGATCCATTGCTTGAGTTCGATCCCAAAACCGTCTTTTGATCGAATAATACGACTTTTAATCACTATCCCTTTTAAGCTATGGAGGTATTTATAGTAGTGAGGGTAAAATTTAAAAATAATGAAAGTCACTAATTCGATACTCGTGTTGAACTATGATAAGAACATTTAATTACATTGTAATTTGTTTTTATTACATTGTAAATTATTTCTAAAACACTCGCAAAGAGGCACTACCCTGTTTGGCAGCGAGGGCGATTCTCCCCTCGGTGATCCAGAGACTGACATCATGTCAGAGTCAGCTTGCAGGATTCCAGGGGCAAGCAAAGTAAAGCAGAGGAAACAAATTCGTCCAGGATTACTCTAGGCAACTGGAAACTGCTGAAATGCGCACGCTAAGATGGTCAGCTGGTGTGTCCCTCAGAGACAAAATAAAAAGCTCACGCTTTCGTGGAATCCTAGGTGTTACAGACATCAACAGTAAGATGGAGGAGAGGCGATTGAGATGGTATGGACACGTTGGACGTTGAGCACCCGATCACATTGTGAACCAGGCAATCTCCATGGATCTTCCTCGAATAACAACCAGAGGAAGACCAAAGAATTCATGGGTGGTGCAAAAAGATAACCTGAAGCAGAGGCACGGCCTGTGGGACGTAGTTCGGGACAGAAAAGCATACAACCTGAGGACGAGGAGTGCTGACCCCAACAGTCTTCGCAGACAATGAGTCGGGATGGAGCCAGGGAGAAGAAGTAATTTGTTTTTATCAAACACTGTTTATTCCACTTTTTGTAACGGTATAACCTTACTGGTTTCAAGACTTTCACATCATCTTGCAGGGGAGCACAAACAACAGGTGAGAGCCTTGAAACCGGTAGGGTTATACCCTTACAAAAAGTGGAATAAACAGTGTTCAATGAAAACAAATTACAATCAATTTTAATCTCTACAATGTTAATGATTTAACTATAAATAATATATGATATTTAATTAGCTAATGTTGTTTGAGATAAAAATATACTCGGTCTTTGGTAATATCTATAATTATGATAACATCATTCCTATACAGAATACACATCAGTTGACTGACGTTAACCTTATGTGACCTCCCTGATCGAGGCAAACTCACGAAATAAGGGCAGAAGATAAAACGAATACAAAATCATTTGTTTGGTGAGTTGCACTTCAAATCAAAAATGTAAAGAAAAAGATAATTTTCTATTCCACTTCCGTTGTATAAAGTACATGGCAATCTCTTCTAATCAACCATAAATATGATCAAGAGGCCTTAACTCTTACAGGCTTAGTGGTCCACGTTATGTACCACCTTTTTTGACGCAGTACTGCACAATGGTACGCGCAATGTACCATTTATTAAACCTCTCTCTATTGCTGCACGAACACTCAGATTATGTACCACTTCGTATAATATAATACTTATGACTCATATCCGCACAGCTGCAGGTCTGGTCCTGTTCAAATTCATTTAGCTTCTAATATTATTGACAGTTAGTTGTTCTTGGTATGCCGACTTGTGCGTATAAAAGAAAACGTTATATATTTGTATTAAATTTTAATAAAAAATAGTTGTGTTGTGATAAAATTGAATCAGTAATTGTAGTAAATTTATATTTAGGCTAAAAATTAATTTTACTTCGATGTATTTCGGCATTATTTGGTGATACATTAGGAGTACCAGTGGAAATATGGACTAGTGGTACATAAGTTGTACCACCTCACCAGGAGTTCCTTGACCTACCGAGGAAGTGGAAATATGTTAATTTAGCATTTGTATGTATTTTAAGTTTTGTGTGAAAAACGGATTTAACGGTCCGCAGACCTTGGAAATGTTGGAGAAATGTTTTTCGGTGGCACGAACGCTTCAGAAGTGGTCGTGAGTCGGTCGAGGATGACAAACGCAGTGGCAGTCGAAAACCGATGAAAACATCGATAAAATCAAAGAAACGTTGGCCGAAAACCATTAGATTGACCATTAGAGAGCCAAATTAGAGAGCAAATTGACCATTAGAGAGCTGGCAGAGGACTTGAACATCGCTTATGGATCCGCTCAAGACATTTTGGTTAGTGATTTGGGCCTCAGACGTGTCGCTGCAAAACTGGTGCCAAAACACCTCAATTTCATGCAAAAAAAGGACCGCGTTGAAATCGCGAAAGAAATTATTTCCATGAGTTTTTTACCTAAAACAACACGAATACTATCCAGCAGCCTTCGATATCACCTGATCTGAATCCCTGCGACTTTTTCCTGTTCAACCGACTTAAAAAACCACTTCACGGAACGCGTTACAGCACCCGAGAGGATGTCATGAAAAAATCGAAGACGGCTCCGATGGACATACCGAAAATTGAGTACCAGCGGTGTTTCGAGGATTGGATCAAGCGCTGGCGTAAGTGCGTTGCAGTCGATGGGGAGTACTTTGAAGGGGACCATATCGATTTTGATGAATAAACTTGTATTTTCGATTTTATGAATAAAGTCCTAAAACTTTTTGATCAAGGTAATATGTCGCAGTTGCGAGTGGATCCGGTTTGGTGACTTGACCATGTCCTGTGACGGTTATGATCTTTAATATAATAAACGGTTATGGCTGATATATATAATCGAATCCATAAAGAACCAAACATACAAAACACATATTTTTGCGATATTTAAAATATTGAAATATCATTACTTTTTGTGTAAAAAAGTATATTAAATGATTATTTTATGGTGAAATAATAGCCCGAATCCTTACTAAGAACTAAACATTTAATATCCTGCATCAACATGTAGGAAGGTTACATATACGACCTCCGTGGCCTGGTGGTAAGACACTTGTCTGCCGATCCGGAGGTTGCGGGTTTGATCCCCGCTGGAACCCAGATTTTTTAAAATAGGATTCCAGTCTGGTTAACACTTAAGGCATATAAAAACATCTTTCTGGTTGGTTGGAAGAGATTGCCACATGGCAATAAATTTGCCATGTTAAAAAAAAAATTGTTGAGGTTTAAAGACATTGTAATTTGTTTTATCAAACACTGTTTATTCCACTTTTTGTAACGGTATAACCCTACCGGTTTCAAGGCTTTCACCTCATCATCAGGTCTTGTTTGTGCTCTCCTCATGATGAGGTGAAAGGCTTTATGAGGTAGAGTTATTCCGTTACAAAAATTGGAATAAACAGTGTTTGATGAAATAAATTACAAACTTCATTTTTTGTTAAGTTTTGAATGTAAGTTTCCCTCTTTCACTTCCACAGCTACCACATTGAGCGTTTTGGTTCCAATTTATTCACAGGCGTTTATTTATTACCAAAATTTAATTTAATTTAAGTATCCTTTACACATTACAGTAAAAATATTGTAATCATAGATAACAAATAATGTAATCATAGATAACAAATAATGTAATCATAGATAAAAAAATAATGTAATCATAGACAAAAAATTGTGTAATCATAGATAACAAATTAACATCTTCCAAAAAAAACGAACAATTCAGGATACATGTATTATTTAAAATATGATGCGTGAAAAACACCAGTATATATAACACAACAGAAAATAAAATAAATAGTCAAATACAATTAATTAAATTCAACCAACAATACAATACTTGTGCAGGCAAAAAATTAAATCTCTCAAGGGCAACGAGAATACGAAATAACAGAGGGAATCGCAAAAAAAACTAGCTGAGATAAAATGAAAAAACTAATATTATAAAATATAGATAAAATTTAATTAACAGGACTCATCTGGATGCAATAGTATCATCTACCAAACAAGGCATGGACTTACTAAATTATTACACTCTCATGAATGATAAATTAAAACGTACAAAAATCATTAGCAAATTGCTATTATTGACGCATATGAATTTGAATAGAGTTCATATGTTGCTAGCAGCAACGTGAAAACCGATTCGACTCAATATTTGATTTATTTTTATACATTTTTTTTACACATGGCAAGAAATATACGTAATTTTCGAAAAAACAACAGGCATTTTCATTTGGACGCACAATTTTAATGAATTTGGGTTTGTTTGTATTTTATTTGTCGTGTCCCCAGTAAACTAGGCTCTTGCTTGTATCTCACTGAGGACATATAGCATAAAAAAATTCAACGATATTTCTTCCCGATTTTTTATTATATAAAACACCGTTGCACATTCTCACCAATCCAACAAACAGTGACACTCAATTACATATGTATATATCACGCGAATCAAACATCTCACACTTCATCACTCCTGACAGACCAAAACGTTCATCCCACAATATATCGTACATAATCATAAAAAAACACCACACTCAAGAGTTCACACAAACCTTTGCTACAAGTCATTCATCTTGCAAGCTCAAGTACTCAAACTCCTGTCGCAATAACAACCACGTTCCGATCGACTGCCTAAATTGTTTTCCTCCTGTTGCCTTTATTGAATTCAGCATCCCATTGTATGTCATGGGAGCCAAATAAGCATATTGCCTTTGGGCAAAAGATAATTATATATCCGTGCTATTAACAATATTATAAATAACTTTCTACAGAAAAACCAAATTTAATATAAACCTTCTTTAAGAGAGTTTAAGATGGCGGATATAATTCAATTACAGATCGTAATCAAGCATGTCAGTTATGGACATCATCAGATTTGAGAGAATGAAGCCACTCTTACAACACTCGATTTGCTAGTTCTAAGTAAGCGGTCATTGATCTATGTCCATCTGTATTATGGGCATCTTATAATATGGCCATTTATTGGTTGTTGAAGTACGAGTATATCATAATGTATGACATTTAAACAAATTTAATTAATTTAAACGATTGGCTATGAATATTGTTATTTTTCCGATTTAAAATCGCTCATTTTTACAAGTGTATTGAATACACATCACCGGAACGCACAATTTTTTTAGCACCGGAAGGGAAAGGTTAAAAACTGTACCATGATCTGACAATTTAGAATAGAACAGGATAATGTTTAGCGAATTTTTGCACTAAAGTCCTGTATATTAACCACGCAGCCATAAACTGAAATTTACAGTGAGTTTCACGTTTCACCTATATAAAAATATACTGTGAGATTCATTCAAAAGTTATTTTAGCAATCAAATTCAAATGACACTTGGCTTACATCATATTAACAGGATCTCAGTCAGACAAAACACAGTTCCGGCACCCCGGGCCTGTGTCACGCAGCATAGCAGCGGGGATGACATCATCTACCACCACATCCATCTCACCTGCCTCATCTCTCTCGTCTGCTCAAGGTCCGGAGGCTGCGGTCGGTGACGCATCCATTTACTACCAAATCATTATAAGCAGTGATGATCAACTGATGTGTCGCGATTATTTTTAAACTTCTTTCACGACACGAATTACTATAAAATATACAGTACCCGGGGGTAAGTAATGCACATCGTTTGTAGATCATCATCTCTGACGCCCGATGCGCTAACAGTCCGGTCCAGTAGCGACTGACAAATCACAACGGAACACGTGTATGAATGACAGAGACGACGCTCTAAAAACGATGTGTATTACTTACCGCCGGGTACAGTACATTTCTTCAAAGATTTTCCCGACAGTTTTCCAATATTTTAAAATGTTTTTTTCCCGAGTTGTTGCCATTTTGAGTTGGCTTAAATGATGAATGAAGGCGTTGCAGCCTTCATCCTCAGCGTAATGTCAAATAACATACATACGAGTACCATCACGCCGTTTCCCTTCGAGGGTAGACAGACAGGACAGTGTGCAGACTTTCCTATCTCGACACACATATAATGCCTGTTCTACACTTATATATCTTCTCATACAGCTCCAACGAACACTCTGAGATGGTTTGGGCATGTAGAACGAATGAATGAAGAAACACTAACAAAACAAATGTGCAGTGCAACTGTGAGTAGAGAAAGATCAAGGATTGTGAGTCAAGTGAATGATATTTTGAAAGGACAAAAAGTAAAAAGTAAAAGCTGTATGAGAAGGTGTATGGATGTAGAAGAGGAAAAAAACGTATGTCGAAATATAGCACCCTCTCATTTCTGCCTGTGTATGTATACCCTCCTCAGGACATTAACCATAAAAAGAAAAATACAGCAACGAAATGATTAAATAGAACATAGTTTATTTTATTTTGTATTGAAACTGGCAAAAAAATTACGTACAGACTTAATCAGAAACTTTGTATGGATTTTTTTATTGTAAGGAAAGAATTGTTAAAAACCGCATATTGATGGATTTAAGGTCAAGTGTATATACTCGTATTATAGGTCCCGCCTCCCAAATGGCGCAATAGCTATTGAAGTCAGAGCGTGGACCTTCCTCTGCACCCACAGCTCTGGTGCTTCTCGCCTCGAGGCTCTACTACAGATGATGAGCAACATCTGGTGGCTTGGATCCGCCGTGGTCCAGTTAAGTTCAAGTCAATGACGTAATATAATAGTTTGCTGTTAGAAGTGTCGGCGGCCGTACTTTGACGATTAACACTCACGCTAAGCTAGCGAACGCCTCTGGTTCGATTTCTAGCGGATTCATCTCCGGACTAGTTTTACTTTTTATAACCATTTTATATCCGAATTTCTGTAACTTATGTTCGCTTAATCTATTAATTCTTATAGCGCTATTAAGAAACACACAAATAGAGATATATAAATCTTTATTTTCTTTCGATGGTCTTACAGCCCATATCGAGCTTTGGCCTTCGTCAATCTTCGCCTCCAACTCCTCCTGTCTTCCGCCAGACCCTCCAATCCTGCGCCTGTAGCAGCCGGGTTACGTCCCTCTCAACTTCGTCCTCCCATCGCAGCCTTGGCCTGCCCACTCTCCTTCTCCCACCCAGGTGTCCCTCCAGGATTCTTTTGGGTGCTCGCGATGACGGCATTCTCTGCACATGTCCGGCCCATCTCAATCTGCTCAGTCTCACATGTACAGATAGCCTGGGAGCTTTGTAGATATTATATAGCTCATCGTTGTATCGTATTCGCCAGGTTTCGCCGTCATTCACGGGGCCCAGGATCCTACGTAGTACTTTTCTCTCGAAGGCATCCAGCAACTCTACGGATTTAGCTGTCAGTGTCTATGCTTCGCATCCATTTGCCACCACTGTTCTAATAATTGTTTTGTACAGGGTGACTTTGGTTTTTCTTTGGACACTTCTGGAATTGAACACCGGCAGTAGAGAGAAGACTGTTTTGTCCCCTGTTGTGATTCTTCTCTTAATCTCAGCATGCTCCTCATATTCCTTCGTTATAGTTGAACTCAGATGGGTGAACTCTTCCACTACCTCAAAGTCATATTCATCCTTGAATCTAATGTTACCTTGTGGACCATTGTCTGTTCTCCTACTCTGTTTCTTGATTTTTGACTTATTTTCATTAATATAAATTTTTACCTAACGAAATGCTGCCGCAGATTAAACCTTCCTATCGTCTTAGAAGTTTATTGTTCTTACCATCGTAATTGAGTTTTTGTCTGCCAAGACTGTTGTCAAACTCGTTCGAAGAGTTGTGAGCTGTCCAGCATTACTACAAAGATTAGCGTTAAATGTTCCTAACAATTACACTAGACTGCGCCGGCAAGAACTGTTCTCAATAACATACGCAAGAACGGGTCTTCCAGCCGCTATGCCTGTTGGAAGGGCCTTAACTCTTCTTAACGGGACTGCTTCGGATATTGACATATTTCATATCACATTACCAAAAGCAAAAGTAAATTTTCTTCTTAGATTAAGCGCGTTAGAAAGCACTCATCAACATACTTAAGTGACTGAATATATATGTAACATACGTTTGTGTGTAAATACTCGTTTGTATACATATGCATTATTTTTTATTTTATATAATTTTTAAAAAAAATTTTTTTCCCTGTAATTTTTCTTCTTTTTTAATGTCTTGTATTTTTCAATGTAATTGGGCTAAGCCTGTTTTGAAAAAATAAATAAATAAATAAATACTGTGTGTTTGCTGAAGTATAACAGCTTGCACACAATAAACCAAAAACTCACACAGAGAGACGCGTTTCATGCTGACTAGATGGCTGACAATCATACTCGATCACAAGGGATGCAATAGCATATTCCATCGCTATAAGTAACTAAAAATTCATATGGAAAGTTATCTTGATTACGACAAGTGTTGTTATAGCTACTTTTCAATCCAAATTAGCATGCTAATCAAGCAGCTTTACAATAAAGGCACTGAATTACAGCTACTCTTAATCTCAGCTAGTCTAATGTGTTAGCTTACTTGTTAATGAGACTGGCGTCCCAGATTTCTTATTTAATAGATTGTTTATCATTTTGTGAACATTATTTTATTGCATTTAGAGGTTTCACATTTGATTTTTAACAACGATAAGAAAATTTTGTATCAATTTTTCAATTTTAATACTTTATGTAAATAAAAAATCTCATTTTTTACAAAATTTACGTCCGGGTCAATATTCTCGCGATAAAATTATGCATAATGTGAACCAAAACCGAATTCTTCGCTAGCATTAATTATTTTTTTATTATTCTAGCACCTATAAAATTCGATAATCTGATAAATATGTCAAAAACCTGGGGTCATGATACTCAAAGACTAATAAAAGTTACCGAACTTTGAAAACTGACAATTATGAAAGATACTTTGGCTAAAACAGGCTGCAGGAGAGTAGAGACAGATCTAATCAAGAAAGTCGAAACAATGAATTTGCAGCTATCTGTACTCGTATTACAATAAAGACCAGGTCTGAAGACGTTAAAATATTTCGTCGTTGCAAAACAGTACATACCGGCCTCGCTCAACTTTCCGTTCTTATGTTATCTCTGCGAGGCGTGCGGGAAATTGAGACAACTGTACGCGTAACTGCAGCTGGCCTTTACACTGAATATTGTGAAAAAAAGGAAAATGTGTTGATAGCCGCCGTGGCCAGAGGAATGGTTTCATTATCACATTTATTCATTTTAATTTGTACTTATCTCTCGTGCCGATCGCTCATTTATATATTTAACGGCCCGTCATAAAATCATATTAAAGTAATCAAATTAGAATCTACACGATATGACGTTCAGAGCCTCCGTTCTGTTGGTTAAAGCCTTCTGCGGATAAATGCCACCGGATGGACTAAATACTATAAATTTTGTTCAAGCCAAGATAAGTTGTTTCATTTTATCTTCGGATTTGATCTAAAATGACAATTCTTATAATTAATTTTAATACTCGTACATGTTCAATATCGGTCGTAACTCTTCCACCAGCTGAGATAATGTAGCGATAAGAAACAAAGTCAATGGGCCACTAAAACATATATACCAGAATCGGATAGTATCAAAATCTACCAAGATGATGGTCCACGACAGTATTTTAGTACTAACTTTGATATATGGAAGTGGAACGTGGACGTGGAACATGACTGAAAAGAACCAAATAAATGTTGTAGAAATGCGTGCACTTAGAAGAATATATGTGGTGACAGAACAGAATAGGGATGAGTGTGAACTGATGTATTAAGCAAGATGAAAAAGAATATTATGAGATGGTTTGGGCTCGTGGAACGAATGACTAAAGAAAGATTTACAAAAGAAAAGTACAGTGCAAATGTGAGTGGACGGCGAAGTAAAAGACAATCAAGGAAAGTATAGTTGGATTAAGTGTTTAAGAAAGTATAGTTGGATTAAGTGTTTAGGAAAGTATAGTTGGATTAAGTGTTTAAGAAAGTATAGTTGGATTAAGTGTTTTGGAAAGTATAGTTGGGATTAAGTGTTTAGGAAAGTATAGTTGGATTAAGTGTTTAGGAAAGTATAGTTGGATTAAGTGTTTTGGAAAGTATAGTTGGGATTAAGTGTTTAGGAAAGTATAGTTGGATTAAGTGTTTAGGAAAGTATAGTTGAATTAAGTGTTTTGGAAAGTATAGTTGGGATTAAGTGTTTAGGAAAGTATAGTTGGATTAAGTGTTTAGGAAAGTATAGTTGGATTAAGTGTTTTGGAAAGTATAGTTGGGATTAAGTGTTTAGGAAAGTATAGTTGGATTAAGTGTTTTGGAAAGTATAGTTGGGATTAAGTGTTTAGGAAAGTATAGTTGGATTAAGTGTTTTGGAAAGTATAGTTGGGATTAAGTGTTTAGGAAAGTATAGTTGGATTAAGTGTTTAGGAAAGTATAGTTGGATTAAGTGTTTTGGAAAGAATAGTTGGGATTAAGTGTTTAGTCTTATATTGGTTTGTAACTGATTCCAGAGTATCACTGCATGGACAGTAAAGGACGACGTAAAGAAAGAGGAGCGGTTAACTGGAAAGGCCAATAAAGGCCTTTCTGGTTAGTTGGAAGAGACTGCCATACGACAATAAGTCCGCTAGGTTGTAATGTGTACAACGAAAGTGTATTGAAAAAATATCCATTACACCTATGCCCTCTCATTTGTCCCCCTGATTTAAGAAACTAGTTCAATGTTTATTGCCACACATGTGGAGTTTTCCCTTTTGTGGACAAATATGGGCGTTTTCACAAAAAAATAATGGCCCGCATTGTCCCATGCCCATTGGCTCGTGACAATAAAACAATATCTTAGTCCGCGCTCCATTGTCACAGATCGATTCATGTCGGAGCATCCGGTACACTTTTTATTTTTGACTGAATACGATTTGAACATTTCAAAACTAACCGAGAAATGGCATTCACTCTAATTATGGAACTTCTGACTTATTTAAAAATTTCTTGAAATCTTCCTGTACGGCACCGGTACAAAGACTGTAGCAATAGGTGGATAGCTGCTGCTCAATACTCGGAGAATTCAGCTCACGGTGAAAAGTAGTAGATCGGTGAAAGGTAGAAGAGATTCCTCTTTAGCAGGTATTAGATGGTCGCAAGTAAAAGGCAGTCGAAAGAGTGAACTGAGAATGTATTTCCAAGGCGTTTGGCGCTCCTTATGTGCGGCTCATCCATCGCTCATCGCAAGCGCCTGTTTCCGCCCGTGCATGCCGTCATAACTCGCGAAATATCACAATTTTCGCAAATTTTCGCATGCATGGGTCGGCCGACTTTGGATACTGTCTCGCGATGACCGCGCATAAGGAACATGTTCAGTTACGTCGCATCACAGCACGGACCTCAACAAATATAAAATTATGCATTCAAACATAAAAACATAACAAGAATTTATACATCAAAATACCAACATTATACAAAACATGAAAACAAATAAATATGTTCTAGGTGACGCATACGTCCGATACACATATAAACCAGAATTTATAAAAAAATACAAATAAGAATTTGTACAAGAAAATCTATTATATTTAATGGTGACGCATACGTCCGATACACTCCCATTCGATCGTATGGTACCTCTCAACATGTATGTACTAGCGTTGCGGACATATTGAAGAACGTGGCCGGGAGACAACATAATATTCGGTCTTATTAATCGAACCATCGGATTTAAGAACCACTGGAGTAGGAACGGAACTCGAAGTTCGTCATCACGCGTGTTGGCAATAATAGTACTAAATCTGAAAATGCAACAATACTCGCACACGTTTAGCGCACGCGAGAATTATCACCACACAAACCTTTTTACCCGTGTCATCAGCAATAGAACACGAAACCCCCAAGTGCAAGTCTAGCATCTTACCAAAGGCCACGGAGATCGTCATTCCATTAGTGTAATGATTTAATTGTTCCTGGAGTGATTTCATTTGAATTAATGTGTTTAAAAGTGTTTTGCTAGTCTTACATTAATTATAAGATCGTTATGGAGTAACGAAATAAAGCGATTAATGAACTGCCCGACGAGAATTGTAGTGATTAGGGTCTATTTGATCGTCATGGAAATTTTTTGATTGAAATGTTACGATTGCTTAAGTGCAACAAAATATACACAGAAAACCCATAAATGCATAGGCAATATTCGTATAAAAGAGGGTCTTCGTCTAACACGGGAAAAAACTAATGCTGATGAGATTGACAATATAAATATATAATACTTCACTTTCTTCCCCTTCTTCTCCTTTATTATTGTATTTTGTGTATTAGGTGTTAACATAAGTTGTGTCCGTTTTTTTTTTCAAATTTAAAAATGAGCACTAAAAACACAACAAAATGGTAAAGTTTATACGTCATTCGAAAGAAAATTTTCTGCTCTACAAGATATTGTGTTTGCTTTTACGTTACATATATTATTTTATTTGATTACAAGCCTTCAAAATTGAATGCCGAGTAGACGAAAGTGAGCATTTTCGACACCTCTTTCCATTTGCGTTCAATCGAGGGAATAAAGCTGCCAAAACTGCTCGCGATATTTGCGAAGTGTACGGTGAAGATGCTATAAATTAAAGGACAGCTCGTCGATGGTTTTTACGTTACAAATACGGTAATTTCGACCTGAAAGACATGGAGCGTTCTGGATGACCAGTGGACTTCGATGAGGACCGCTTAAACCATGTTATTCATAAAGATCCCCTTCAAACATTTTTCATCACCATTTTCAAACAATTTTTCATCACCAGTAATGATGCGGTAAAGGAACCTTTGCTTGTGGCCATGCGTAGCTCGATGACGCTCGAGCAAACCAGCAGAAATGGTCGAACGTTGATTTTTGTTGTTTTCACTCAAAACATGTGGAATCCAAGCGCCGAACTTCTGGACTTTTCCCATTGATTTAAGATGGCGGTATACAGTGATGTGACTACAATTCATCTGCTCAGCCAATTCTACGGTGGTTTGAAGAGAATCTTCATAAATATAATAATATGGTTTAAGCGGTCCTCATCGAAGTTCACTAGAGGTGTCGAAAATTCTCACTTTCGTCTACTTGACATTCCATTTTGAAGGCTTATAATTAAATAAAATAATATATGTAACGTAAAAGCAAACACAATTTCTTGTAGAGCAGAAAATTTCCTTTCGAATGACTTATAACATTTACTATTTTGTCTTACTTTTGGTGCTCATTTTTAAATTGGAAAAAACGGACACAGCTTATGTTAACACCCAATGCATGCAATATATTTCTTTATAAAGTAAAAACCAATTAAACTCGAAATAATAATGGTAGAACTGGACGAAAAGAAATCCATTCGGGAAAAGTAATATAAAGTAAAGAGCATTCTGAGTGATGTTACATATTTTAAATTCTCTCTTTAACTTGCTTAAGAATGATCAACATCTAATAACTCCAAAAAGTTCGTTCTGCAGTTGCGCCGAGTGGACTACAAATGGGAATGTAGTATGTCAGTATGCAAAAGTTAGGTGAGCTTATTTGATTAAATTTATTGTATTAAACATAAGCTGTATACATTTCAACTTGACGAGCTTATTGCTATGTAACAATCTCTTTCAAACAACCAGAAAGATGTTAAATATATATATATATATATATATATATATATATATATATATATATATATATATATATATATATATATATATATATATATATATATATATATATATATATATATATATATATATATATATATATATATATATATATATATATATCTTAAGTTAAACCAGACTGGAATCCTTTTAAAAAAACTGAATTTCGACAGGAATCGAATTCAAAACCCCCGGGTTGGAAGACAGTGGTCTTTACTAACTAGACTACGGAGGTCGTTATTATTCTTTTTTTGTTTGATGTTTTGTTCAATCCAATGAGACACGCTTTTTATTTATCATAATTGTTTATATTTTTTTTGTGTATGACTATACAAATGTTGTGTGTTATCTAAAAACCTGTTATTGGTTGATTTTTTTATATCAGTGTAAAAACACTGTTTACATAATAGCACAACTGGGTTTACAAAAAAGTATAACACAATAAATAAATATAATATTCAGCACAATTAATAATTGTTGTGTATAACACTTTCATTGTAATCTGTCTTGTTTATTACGATGTGACAATCTCTTACAACCGAACAGAAAGGCCGTAAACGAAAATCTGACAGACACCCTTTTTTAAAAAATCAGATACCAATGGAAATTGAACCTGTAACGCCCCCTTATTGGAAGACTGGTGTCTTATGAGATCAGGCACGTAGGTCGTTAATTATTTAAACACAAACATTTAAAACAATATTGAAAATAAAATAACCAAAAAGGAGAGACGAAATTATTGACATATAAAACGGGAAGAGAAAGCATCTTCATTGCTGAAGATGGGTATGATATTTTTTGTCTAGTAGTTTGAAGCACCCCAAACGAAGTATTAAGTATTATGTTTATTGGTATCTGGTTGCAGCATAGACTTTTTATCGAATGATTTTGATTTTTTAATATTCTTTTTTAGAATATTTGTCCCTCTGTATCCAATTTTCAATATCAAAATCAGATAACTAAAATACACTTGAACTGGACAGTATCAGATTCGTTTCCCCGCTCCATTTCCAGTTCACTGTTCCTCTTTATTTACGTCGTCCTTTACTGTCCATGCAGTGAGACTCTGGAATCAGTCACAAACCAATATAAGACTCACTCCGTCCTTGGCATGCTTTAAGAAGCGACTGAAAAAACTCTTAATTTCTAGTCAGTAAAATAACGTGTTTCATTCCTGATTTTTCTTTTCCTTTCCTCTCCACCATCCTTTCATTTCCTTTTGATTGATGATATATCACTTTATATGAAAAATAATGTTCAGGTGATTGTCCGTCTTTGTGGGGTTCGTGGGCATGTTCTCACGTATATGTTTATGGATTTCGTGAGGATGGATAGTCATTTCAATGATGTATGCCACGACGTAACTCGCTTCATTTACTTTTGTCTGGTTGGTTGGAAGAGATTGCCGCCTGGCAATAAGCCCGCCAGATTGTATTGCAATAAAAGTGTAAAATAAATAAATATCAGAATATGGAATAATATTGAAATGAACCGAATAAAAACTGTAGAAAACGTGCGCAGTGAAAAATATATAGGGTGACAATGTATGACAGAATATGGAATGAAGTGATAAAGGGTGAATTGTAAACTTAAGGCTGATGTGTTGAGTAATTTGAAGAAGAGCACTCTGAGATGGTTTGAGCATGTGGAATGAATGAATAAAGTAAGACTAACATAACAAATACAAAGTACAAATGAGAGTGAAAGGCGTGGTAGAGAAAGGTGAAGAAAAGCATTGGCAGATTAAGTTAATGTTATTTTGAAAGAAAGGAATTGAAAAGTTAGAGAAATCGTAGGAGTCGTATGAGAAGGGGCGAAGGATGTATGATGAAAAAGGAAAGTCTTGCACTCTTCCCTCTTCGTTGGTGTGATGTTACGTAAACGGTGTGATGTTACGTAAACGTGTAGTAAAATAGATTATCAGGATTCCTAAAACCAACTCATGATCTTTGTAACACAACTATTAAAGAAATAATCCAAAAACTACAAAAACAGAAAAAAATGTGATGCTAGTGTTGGATTTCTAGGTCGGCTCGACCTTGGAGCTGTAAAACCAATGTAATCTACGAGTCATACTCGCGCTAACTTTCCACTCGGGAATAAATTATCATTACATCATCACAGTGCCGATACTGAGCCAAGATTTTGCAAACAGATGA
Source organism: Odontocerum albicorne (assembly GCA_949825065.1). NCBI lineage: Eukaryota > Metazoa > Arthropoda > Insecta > Trichoptera > Odontoceridae > Odontocerum > Odontocerum albicorne. The sequence goes on along the minus strand of OX463838.1, from coordinate 61,216,522 downwards.
GCGAAACATGACATACATCGTGCAATTATATCAACTGTCTTAAATGAAGATTCCTCGATATCACCCTAAACATTCCAAAAGAAACACAGAGATGCTATAAAACGCATCCATACAGTGCAGTACAAAGCCTAGCACTTCACGTTCATCAAAGCCGTGACTGTATCACGTTTGGTGAAATCTACAAGGATGTACAAGGCGTATCCAGAAAGTAAGTGTACTGAGGCTCTCACGACCGGATGGATTTTATTTTCGACATGTTGGCTACACTTCCGTGTAGCCTGACCCTTCCCCTCCGCAACGAGACCGGTTCCAGGTCACTACGTTGAGACTTGTCGACGCGACAACACGTTTCGTGAAAAATGTAAATCCAATCTCCCGCCAAGTGCGAAATACGCGGCGTCATCCGTTATCTCGTTTGGAAGGGAAAACCTCCGGTTGAGGTTTATAATGAGGTGAAAACTGCATATGGTGATAAAGCTATGAATCGTACGAGTGTGTATAAGTGGTGTCGCGAGTTTAAAAACGGTCACGTCACACCTCTTCACCCTCCGCCAAAAAGTTCAAAACCACAATTTCAGCCAAGAAAATCATGGCATCCGTGTTTTGGGACTATCAAGGCATAATTTTAATTGAATATATGCCTCAAGGGGAGACCATCAACTCTGCAAGATACTGTGAGACCCTAAAAAAATTGCGGAGGGCGATTCAGAACAAGAGGAGAGGCATGCTGACAAAGGGAGTCTGCCTGCTGCACGACAATGCCAGACCACACACGGCCAACGCCACGAAGGAACTGCTCGCCTCGTTTAAATGGGATGTCCTGAACCATCCCGCGCATTCCCCTGACCTAGCACCTTCAGATTACTATCTCTTTACCTCCCTGAAGCTGCACATGGGTGGAAAAAGGTTTTCAACTGACGAGGAGGTAAAGGAGGAGGTGGAGAAGTGGACGGAGGGGTTGGCGGGAAACTACTTCGAGGAAGACATCAAAAAGTTGATACCCCGCTTCACCACCTGCATTGAGAGGAATGGCGACTATGTCGAAAAATAGCTTACATACTAATGTACTACGGTAACCACGTAATTTTTTTGTTTAAATAAAAAAAATGTAACCTACAAAAATTCAGTACACATAGTTTCTGGACTTACCTAGTATATTATTATCATTTATTTGGAAAAGTATTGTTGGATCTATTGAATTTCTAGTAAGTAAAATAACGTGTTTCATTCCTGATTTTTCTTTTCCTTTCCTCTCCACCATCCCTTCCTTTCCTTTTGATTTGTTATATCTCCCTTTATATGAAAAAGAATGTTAGAGTGATTGTCCGTCTTTGTGGGGTTCGAGGATATATGCTCACGTATGTGTTTATGGATTTCGTGGGGATGGATAGTAATTTGAATGATGTATGCGACCACGTAACTTGCTTCATTTACTTTTTCTGGTTGGTTGAGAGATTTCCGCCTGACAATACGCCCACCAGATTGTATTTACAATAAAAGTGTTAAATAATGGTATATGAAAAGAAATAAATCTAAAAAGTTAGATAAATCATAGGAGTATGGATGTATAAGAGGCGAAACATGTGTATCGTTATAGGCAAGTCTGATGTTCTGTCCTCTCTATCTACCCCGACAGGAAGAAGGCGTGATGGTATGTTTGTATATTTGTAGTTTGTAGACCGCAATAATTAAAATTTAAATAAATTTTGATCATTTGTCGAAATGTTTCCAAAAAAAACTCTCGTAACTGCATCGTGTAATTTAATAATGTTAGTTGTTTCAAATTTTAAAAAGCCTGGTATTATACATTTTAAGTGAAATGTCAAAATAATTCAAACATAATGGTATATGAAAAGAAATAAATCTAAAAAGTTAGATAAATCATAGGAGTATGGATGTATAAGAGGCGAAACATGTGTATCGTTATAGGCAAGTCTGATGCTCTGTCCTCTCTATCTACCCCGACAGGAAGAAGGCGTGATGGTATGTTTGTATATTTGTAGTTTGTAGACCGCAATAATTAAAATTTAAAAAAATTTTGATCATTTGTCGAAATGTTTCCAAAAAAAAACTCTCGTAACTGCATCATGTAATTTACTAATGTTAGTTGTTTCAAATTTTAAAAAATCTGGTCTAATAAATTTTAAGTGAAATGTCAAAATAATTCAATAAATTCAAAGTCAAAGAATATTTATTAACCTGAAAAACAATGACATTATATGTCACACTGAAAAAAACAATTTCGCCATGATTTTGTTACTTTTGGTTAAACCAGGTAAGGAATGGTTTGAATGAACAATACTGATGAGGTTATTCCTCTTGGATAAAAAAGAAACGCGAGAAGTTCGTCGATCCTGTACCTGTGGTCGTTTGGCCAATTGGGTTTGTTCAATAGCTCTGCTGAGTATTTATTCGCTTTAGGGCTTTTTCAATATCTGGCGTTATCAACATTCAAACATAACATTTCATTTTCATGTATCTGAAACGTCTATTATACATATATAGTATGTATGGAGTGTTTAGCATATGTATCCTAGAGGGAATAGATGATGATGGTTTGTTGATAAATAATAAAACACGTTAGATCGCAATGCGGAAAGAGAGTCTGTCCAATTTTATTAGTAACGTAGGTATGTATATCTTTTTAGAATGTGCGCGAGAACGCGCTCGCGATATGCCTACGTCTCGCTTCTGTGAATGCAAAACGATTAATTGTTGTATGTAGGTAACAATCTATTTACGGAACCGGCGAGACAGCGTGGTGCGTTCTCTCTCTAGTATGGAGTGCGGTCCGCTCGGCTATGGGATGAATGGCCGGCGGGTGACCTTCGGACTTGTTTACTTAGATTTATCGAGGAATCCGAAGGTCATTTCATCGGTCATTGACCGTATGTATGAATGCCCACAGTATTCGAGTGTGCGACCGCCACAAGTGGAAACATGGACGGTGAAAAGGAAGGAAACAAAAAAGATAGATGCTTTTGAGATGGGGTATTGGAAGTGGATGTTCCGTATCCCATAGACTGCAAGGCGCACCAATGAATTGATCTTCCAAGAATCGAAGATTACCGAAAGACTTTCGACAACATGCAGAAAAAGAATCATTATTTACTTTGGACATGTTGCTAGAAAAAAAAATGAAAGGCTAGAGAAGGTGGTGATCACGAGGACAGTTGAGGGAAGGTGAACAAGAGGAAGGTGTCTTATGAAATGGTCTGATCAAATAAAGGAGTTAACAGAATCCTCTCTATAAGCGCTGCATTCAATATGGCCCAGGACCAAGAGAAATAGAGGCAGGTGGTACGCCGAGTTCAAGACATATCAGAGGACCACGACGCTCAGCATTGAGAAAAAAACCTGGTCTTCTATAATATTAACATTCGAAATATTCATACTTTTCTTTTTTCAGTTTTTCAACTCTATCGTCTACACTCAATCAAGTATCATGGCCCTATAAGGCTTCTAATGAGAATGTCTTGACACGTACCAACATTTCTTCTGCATTTGTCCTTCCATAGTAGAACCGATTACATTGACTGGGGCTCGTGAGACGTATGAAATATGATCGAGTGCAGATATCTCATTGTGATCAGAGTCTCTGTTTCAAAGACGTTTATAAAATAGACGCTTACGAGTAGGAGTATCTTGCTTAACCTTTCCCTTCCTGTGCTAAAAAAATATGCGCGTTCCGGTGCTGTGTATTCAATACACATGTAAAAATGAGCGATTTTAAATCGGAAAAATAAGAATATTCATAGCCAATAGCTTAAATTAATTAAATTTGAAGTCAAAAGGGATAATAATTGAAATTTAATTGCTGAAAACATGAAAAAAAACATCGGCCGACGTTCACAAAACGGATGAAGCGACCACCTCAAATGAAAGCCCGCGAGCTACTGAAGCGAGCGAACTGAGATTCTATTTCTTGCGTTCCCATATACCGAAGTAGAGTGAGAGTGAGATGTGAATAGCGTCACTTCCTCACCCATAGCGGTTTTTTAAGAATGAATATACCTACGTCACACACTGGTACACGTTTTATTGTATTAGTGAATTTATTCCCAATTTTTACAAAATATCTCTGATGTGGCCGATAAGTGCTAATTATTATTAATATTATTTTTTCATTTAATGCGTAAATGTATTACGGAGGAATACCTAAAATCTGAACCCAGTATTTATTATATTTATAGAGATATTAAAGTTTTTAGAAGCAATGTGTACTAGTTACACATCACAGGACAGAAAGGATTAAGACCGTTAAAAGCGAAGAAAAATGCTCCATGATACCAAATGGTGAAGGGACCTGAAGAGGAGTGCGAGTGATCAATCTCAAACGGGATCCCTGGACCATCTTGTAGGTAAGAGGTCTCTACTGAACTGCGCAGATCGAGGATTGGTCTACATAGTTACCAGAAGAAATTTAGCTCCACATAACTGCCTGAGACTTGACGGAATGCACGACTGCATCATCTCTCGTAGACGGCAAATCAAGTTCTCTCTCATTTACCACAATTTTCTAATAAATGGTCATTCAATTATTATATTTATATCGCCTAAGTATCACAAATTATAATGATCTATGTATTTAATAATACCATTCATCGTCTAGTTCTGAGTAGGTTGGCTTGAAAAGGTCAAGTAAACAGAAAGTGATTTCCTGCTATTAGCTATTTAAAAGTTCACTTTGAAATGAAAAGAACACACAATAATAACTACCATATAAGTGGCACCGATAGGGTTATAACTAATGTAAATAAGGGCTCTTAATATAAATCAATCCATCAATCTACCCCTTTGAAACCTTGGTTTAAATATAATGAGAATGAACAAGATGGAACTGTCAGTCATGTGTCGCTTGTGGATGGGGTGTGAATAGTCATCTTTACAGAATGAGTATTGTGGAGGACCCCGGTCACAAGTGTGTTCTAGATGTTGAGACTATAGAGCATGTGTTTTACGGTCGTCCTTTACTTGATGTATTTGATTTACTAAATGGCATATCTGTGTTGCGTTTCTTATTTCATCGAAGAATTTTTCACTTATAGATTGTCACATTTTTAAAGTTTGATAAGTTGAATATATTGTGTTCACGAAATCTCTTTTCAAAGGATCTTCCTGTCTTTCCTATATAGAAATTATCACAGTCAGCACATAAATCCATGTCTACCTCAGCCTCATCTTGCAGGGGAGCACAAACAACAGGTGAGAGCCTTGAAACCGGTAGGGTTATACCGTTACAAAAAGTGGAATAAACAGTGTTGATAAAATAAATAACAATGTCTTTAAACCTCCATAACGTTAATGCCTTAACTATAAACAATATATTAAATTGACTTCTTTTTCTGTTAAATTAAAAAAATAATTAATTTTGAACTTAAGGAAATTTGCACTTCTTAAACAGTGAGTTTAATCACCACCCGGTTCCAGGGTAGTAGAGAAGTAAATACCCATTATCAAAAAGAGAAAAATAGAGAGTACTTTGGACACTCCTATTTCCTACCTTTTTTATAACACGCGAAGAGAAAAATAGAAGGTCCTTCAGTTAATATTGGATAAGATTTTTTTAACAGACGGGGTTGAAAAGACAACGCATTTTACAGAGGGGGTTTTACTAAGTATCATAACTTTGTTCAGAGATGCTGCCTCATAGCCATGATTTTTTTTCACCCTTCAAAGAAAAGAACTTGAGAGCGTAAGAATAACAATTAATTAAAAATTAATCAGTTGTTAATTGATCGTCAATCTCAAGTGACGAATGGAGATAGAATTTGTTCATCACTTTCCTGTTTCCCTGCAGCACAGTCTGGGTTTTTCCTTGCGGCCTCTTAATGCCATGACCGACGAATGCACTGAATCTGGTGGTCAAACAAATAGCCAATCGCTGACTCACTCCACCGCAAATACCACCTTGTTAAGGCTTCCTGAGGTCACAGACGACGCTACCGGTCTTTGTTTTACTTCAATACAAAAGTTTTTTTTTTAATGTTACAAGAATTCACTGGATAAAATAACGTTTAAGTTATTAACAATATAGTAGCACTTGGAACATTAACATTAATAAAATTCCGCTATAACTATTCAACATAACGTTGAAATTCAATTAAATATCTGAGTCTTGTTCAAAATGTACATTTTGCGTTCCGACAAAACATAACATCTTTTAGCGAATTCTTGGTAGTATAGTATACGAGTTCAACGTTATCTATTCATTATTAGAGAAAACTTTATTTATATTCTTAAAAGAATTTCAATGTTGTATTGTATTGTATTACACTTTCGTTGTATACAGTGCAACCTGGCGGACTGTTTGTCATGTGGCAATGTCTTCCAACCAATGAAGAAGATGTTAACCCTTCCTGTCCTGTGATGTGTAACTAGTACACATTGCTTATAAAAAATGTAATATCTCTATAAATATAATAAATACTGGCTTCAGATTTTAGGTATTCCTCCGCAATACATTTACGCATTGAATGAAAAAATAATATTAATAATAATTAGCACTTATCGGCCGCACCAGAGATATTTTGTGAAAATCGGGAATAAATTCACAAATACAATCAAACGTGTGCCAGTGTGTGACGTAGATATATTCATTATAAAAATCCGTATGGGTTAGGAAACGAAACTATTCACGTCTCACTCTCATTCTACTTCGGTATATGGGAACGCAAAAAATAGAATCTCACGTCCCTCGCTTCTCTGCTTAGTAGCTATCCGGCTTTTGTTCGAGGTTGTCGTCTCGCCCGTTTTGTGAAGGTTGGCCGATGTCTTTTTTCATGTTTTCAGCAATTAAATTTCAATTATTATCACTTTTGACTTGAAATTTAATTAATTTAAGCGAATGACTATGAATATTGTTATTTTTCCGATTTAAAATCGCTCATTTTTACATGTGTATTGAATACACAGCACCGGAACGCAAGGATTATTTTAGCACAATGAGGGAAAGGTTAAAGAGGCCTTAAGTTAAAACGAGACTGTAATCCTTTTTTTAATCTAGGTTCCAACAGGATTTGAACCCGTAACCTCCGAGTTAAAAGACAAGCATCTTACCAACTAGGCTACGGAGATCGTGTGTTGTATTGTGAACTAACCATAATCATATCTTATAATAATCATATCTAATAATCATATCTTACAATAATCATATCTTACAATAATCATACCTTACAATAATCATATCTTACAATAAGCATATCTTACAATAATCATATCTTACAATAATCATATCGTACAATAATCATATCTTACAATAATCATACCTTACAATAGTTATATCTTACAATAATCATACCTTACAATAATAATATCTTACAATAATCCTATCTTACAATAATCATATCTTACAATAATCATATCTTACGATAAATCTTATTTATTTTTTTATCACAAGTCCGGCATAATGTAATAATAACTACTACGATTTTTAACAATTTTTGTCAAAAAAAATCTTGTGGTGAACCTCAAATTTGATACAATATGCTATCCCTCGTGATCGAGTAGGATTGTCAGCCATTCTGTAAATGGAAGACGCCTGTGCGTGTAGTGCTTTTTTGCGTGCAAGCTGTTGCACTTCAGCAATCACACAGTTTAAACAGATCAAACCCAAAGTTGCAATGTCGAAGTAATTAAACTTCCAAGATAAAATTAAACGGGGAAATTAAAACGATCTGCAGGTGTAATCTACTGCAGACTTTCCTTAGACAAAGTTTTATACAGCGCTTTTTATCGTGTTACTTAACAGCGCTATAAGAATTTATGATAACCTGCAGAAAAAATATAATATCAGATGTAAGAGTAAAACCGATCCGGAAGTGAATCGGCCAGGAATCGAACTTGGGGCGCCCGCTTGCTTAACGTGAATGTTAACCGTTAGACCACGATCGTCCACAAAGTTTATAAGGCACCAGGCGCTACTGACATGGAGTATAGAGTATGGAATATGAGCTAGTAATAGACAATAATATCGCCTCTCTGTATATACATTTAAGTTGTACAGCGCCAGCAATTTGCATTATTGATTACTTTTTCACGTGAGGGAACTTTATGCAAAGAAGTATGCAACAGTACGTGTATATCTAACTGGTATCTGTACACATTATTACTCAATACTGGGTGCTGCAACTACAATAATTCTTTATGTATGTCAGTTATTTACACATTTCTTTGAAAAATATTTCAATGAATTTTGAAATTGATCTCCGTGACCTAGAAGGTTTGACGTCTGTCCTCCAAGACGGGATTTGCATAGTTGAGTTCAATTCAATTCGATCCTACTACAATGGACGCTTTTATGGGGGGAAATGTGTTATACAATACGTCCTCACCAAGCGCGATCTACACTTTTGCTTTTCCCCTACGGCCTCTATAACACATTTTTGGTTATTTGGAAGCGATTACCATATTGCAATGAACCCGCCTAATTTCATTGTAATACATTACATTAATTTTTATTATTTGTTATGTAATTTTCTCTCGATGCGGCCCAGTAGCAAACTATTAGCGACTCAACACCGGGAACCTTTGATTGAGTAACACTGGTCTGGTTTATTTTTATTTCGATTTCTTGTGCGTTTCACTAAATATTTTCATAACTGCATCGCAATCCAGAATTATGACGAAAAGATCAACATTTACTTAACTTAAAGGTTCAAATAAGACTATAGAACTTGTAACCTAATGTTAGACTCACCCCGTAATCTGCAAGTTTTAAAAAATGATTAAAAAATCAATTCAATAATAGTGGGTTCGAATCCCGAGTTAAAGCGCCCTTGAGGAGAGTCTGCACTCTCAACGATGCTTAAGGCTTCGGCCACACAGATAGGAGCCTCGCTTGGTGCTTAGAGCTACGCTGCGAGCTAGGTGACATATCCTAGCGAACCAACACACCGCATATTATCGCAATGGTCACACTGCACGCTTCGCGCCACGCTACGAGACTATTAGAGTCACCTAGTATATTAGTCACGTAGCACCTAGAGTATCACTAAGCGAAGCACTTCGGTGTGGCCTTAGGCTTAGAAATTGTCCTTTTACGATTATTTTAAATATATTTAAAAATCAAGCGGTCTTGTGATAATGAGTGTTTTATTGAATTCTCCAAGTAATGCAATTTTGGCGCTTATGAACTGTGTGACATTCTGTGACAGAATACGGAATGAAGTGATAATGGATGGATGTTAACCTGGGACTGATGTGTTGAGTTATATTAAGAAGAGCACTCTGAGATGGTTTGGGCACGTAGAACGAGTGAATAAAGAAATACTAACAAGACATTTATACGGTTCCAATGTGAGTGGAAGGTGTAGTAGAGGAAGATCAAGTGAAGTATGGTTGAAACAAGTGTGGTATTTTGAAAGAAGAAAACGTAAGTCCAAGAAATCGTAGAAGCTGTATGAAGAGGTGTATGGGCATATAAGAGCCAACCCCGACAGGGAGAAAGCGTGAAGGTTTGTGTGTATTTTATAATAAATAGCAAACACTTTGAATTTTCCTCATTTTGTTTCTGAAAGGTTGCTATATAACACGTAAGCGATATTGGTAAACCAGATAAGCTTAGCCAATATCATTCAGTGCGCATCGACCCTGGGGAAGCGAGAGCCGAGCAGGAGTCGTGTTGCCTCGTCAGACAGGAATATCCTGCCCGGTGACTAAGGACTGGCAACTGGTACTGGTGACATCACCAAAAGACCGTGAAATGAAATCTGAAGGCATTGTCTGCCCTGTGCACTCCCTGCTCTCGCAATGTCATGCCCTTCGAGAAGGCCGTCGATATACTTGTACTACAATAGAATTTGTTTATTTACAAGAACAACAAACAGAATACTTTGTGATTTGTTTTATCAAACACTGTTTATTCCACTTTTTGTAATGGTATAACCCTACCGTTTTCAAGGCTTTCACCTCTTCTTCAGGGGAGCATAAACAAGACTGAATTATGTTTGAACTGGTACCGATATACACGTTTCTAACGGTAACATTCGGGTTGGGGACTGAGGGCTGAGGGAGGCATGGGATGACCTCGGCGAGCAGCGGAGAGATTCTTGGTATATATGTGTTTGCCAGATGCTCGCCACGAACAATCCACCTCGGCTGACGGTCACGAGCTGCAATCCCCCTCGGCTTATGTATAGAATCCGCAAACCACGATTGATATCGATAATTTGGAAATTCTCGAGATTAAAAAATGTATAAAATTAAGTCTAAATATCATCAACAACCAAACCAATTTTAATAATAGCCCTCTGCTTAATATGTTTCCTATTTAAAATCCACCCCTCTTGGATATCCAGACCCTGGCCTGCCCGAAAGATTCATTTTCATTTAATTTTTTTCCCCACCCCATTTACGGTTGAATCACACCTCTCCCCACTTCTCTCCCCCTACCTCATTCCTCTTATATTATTTACACTTGTACAGGAAATCTATTTTTAGCAATTAAGTTTATCTTCACCTGCCGATGAAGATGGTTGTCTTCGAAACCGGTAGTAAACCCAAAAATAAACCAGTAGTGAACACAAAAATATAAAATAAGTGTTTTATTCACTTATTTTTCCTTTTACATACAACATGGCACCACAAAGTGAAACTATAGTATTTTCGAAGATTCAAGAAAGAAATATATACCTTTATGAATATTTTTACTGATTACAATTCGAATTATACGAAAAATATACCCAAGTTTCCTGATTTTTGCGTTCAAATTATTTACTTTATTATAATTATATTAATTAATTAATTTATAATTATAGTTATTAATTAATATAATAATTAATTATAATTCATTATTTTTAATTAATTAATTAAGTAATTATTAATTTATTATTAATTTAATAATTAAATTTATTTATATTAATTTATTAAAATAACCATTTCCTAACCCTAAAAAAATCGTTAACAAGTGGAAAAAAAGCAATGCATAAAGTAAACTTTTCCTAGGAGCTAAGAAGTTTCACTTCTACCGCGCGAGAGTCTCACGTATCTGTTCTTTTACAAATAAATACATTTATAAAAAAATATGTTAAAAAACATGAAGTATGCACATCTTGAAATAACAATTCAACGTCTTAAATTTCATTTCAAAACATGAATTATTCAAATGCGATTTCACACATTTTTGTGTAAGACCTGTGTAAGTGTTGCATCCATTATAATAATGATCTTTCTGGTTTACACCTGTCAATATTTAACAAATAGGTTTTTTACATGTTAGTATAAATCAATCGTGACCAAACCCATCGCATGTCAATCACACAACAAAAAATTTACGCTTGATTCCGAAAATAATGGCTGATTTTACTCTTTAAATTCGATCAAACACAACGTAAGAATAAACTTTATTAATCAAATTATTCGTAAAGTAAGATCCATTTGATTTTACACAGAATAAACTTTATTAATCAAATTACTCGTAAAGTAAGATCCATTTGATTTTACACAGAATAAACTTTATTAATCAAATTACTCGTAAAGTAAGATCCATTTGATTTTACACAGAATAAACTTTATTAATCAAATTACTCGTAAAGTAAGATCCATTTGATTTTACACAGAATAAACTTTATTAATCAAATTACTCGTAAAGTAAGATCCATTTGATTTTACACAGAATAAACTTTATTAATCAAATTACTCGTAAAGTAAGATCCATTTGATTTTACACAGAATAAACTTTATTAATCAAATTACTCGTAAAGTAAGATCCATTTGATTTTACACATTTTTGCCAACGATTTACAAGTTTATTTATGCCAATAAAATAAAAAATAGGAGAATTACAATCCAAGAGTTCTTTCAAAGTAATATCTGCTGATTCTCTGGTATTGATATTTTTGCTGTACTTGTGAATAGTTATCGAGGGGCTTTAAAAAGTCAAAATCGGCTGGCATACATCAGGTGAATAAGACGGATAAGGTAATGTTTCGTAGTTCAACTCTTTAAGTTTTTTAATTGAAAACAATACGATTAAGATATTGATAATTACGGTTAAACAACAACAACAAAGAACACATTTCGAAGCCACATTTTTTTGGTTATCATTAAGTTTCATGTCGACTTCACTTATCAAAAATGTTCACGTTCCAATTTGCTTTTAATGTATAAAATTGTAACAGCACCATCACGCAATTCTTGCGCTATTTCCCGTACCGTTTGTTGCGTGTTTTCTATTAACAAAGCTTTCAATTCGTCGTTTTCAAGATTAGTAAGATGCCTTCGACCCTTCTTCATTTTTTAAGACTTACGTCTCTGTTTTTTAATTTTTCTAAACAACGTCGCACTGTTTGTTCAAACTGTTTATTTTACCCATGTTAGGTTAACATTTCGTGTTCTTTGAGATGCATAATGCCCAAGTTTAAATTTATGCAATAAAATACACGTAATTCATATTTTTTCAATCCCATTTCTGAAGAATTAAAATAATGCAAATTGAATCTCTGACTCAATTAATAAATACAGCGAATTCCTAACTATCAAATAAATAGTTCTAAAAAAAGAACGTTCGAAATTATCATTATTAAAATCGGTCACGATTTTCGAAACAACCTTTCCAGTTCACTGCTGCTCCTTTTTTACGTCGTCCTTTACTGTCCATGCAGTGAGACTCTGGAATCAGTTACAAACCAATATAAGACTCGCTCCGTCCTTGACATGCTTTAAGAAGCGACTGAAAAAACTCTTAATTTCTAGTCAGTAAAATAACGTGTTTCATTCCTGATTTTTCTTTTCCTTTCCTCTCCACCATCCCTTCCTTTCCTTTTGATTGATGATATCTCAGTTTATATGAAAAATAATGTTCGGGTGATTGTCCGTCTTTATGGGGTTTGTAGGCATATGCGGACGTATGTGTTTATGGATTTCGTGGGGATGGATAGTCATTTGAATTATTTATGTAACCATGTAACTTGCTTCATTTACTTTTGTCTGGTTGGTTGGAAGAGATTGCCGCCTGGCAATAATCCCACCAGATTGTGTTTGCAATAAAACTGTTAAATAAATAAATAATTTGCAGGTGATTTTTCGTAACATGTTTAAGACATCTATCTGTAAAGTTTTCTTAAAATTTTTAATATCTTCATTTCTTTGTTTATAGTTAAGGCATTAACGTTGTGGAGGTTTAAAGACACTGTAATTTGTTTTATCGAACACTGTTTATTCCACTTTTTGTAACGGTATAGCCCTACCGGTTTCAAGGCTTTCACCTCATCTTCAGTCTTGTTTGTGCTCCCCTGATTACAATATCAATAACAAATTACAATATCTTCATTTCTTTGAAAAATATTTCAATGGAATTGGAAAGTGATCTCCGTGGGAGGCAAGATATTTGTCTTCCAAGATCAGAGTTGCGAGGATAGTTACGTTCAGTTCAGTTGGATTCCACCACCACCCACACTGTCATGGGCACAAAATAAACCCCTATCCAGCGCAATCTACACTAGGACATAAAAATCTTCTTTATTTCTCATGCGCGTGATGTCACGCTGTGACGAAGAAAGAACTATTCAAAATGAGTGGAAAAAGAACATTAACAACGACAGTAAATATACATATAAAGAGGCTTAAGAACTCTAGACTTAAGGCCAGGAGTTCAAACAGTATATCAAGTTGCCAGTACGTTGACGAAAAACGAGAGCAATACTGTTTTTAGACACCTCTAGATTGGTATAGCAAATCAGTCCGAAGATGAACCAATGTAAGGCTGAGTAGAGATCCCTTCGGAAATTATTGACACGTATATCATCGTAGTTCAACAAAATTGTATCTGCAGATTGATCTAGATCTAGTAGACCATTTGCCGATTTTTTGCTTTCCGTAGACCCCCTGCCTGCCTAATATAGAATATTCCTAAACTTATTAACTTCAAATGTGTTCTTCACAGCTGATACAGTGCTATTCACCTTGACAAGGTGTTTATGTAGAGTGGACAATTGTAAAAAAAGAAAAACATGTATTGTACAATTTTCATTCATACCTTTATTGAAAAGACACAAAATACAAGTAAATATTTGGCTTTGGAACGAAACAAATCAAAACCTAGTAAAATTCTTACATAAAATGAATACACAAATAATACTGTTAATGAGAGGGATGGACCTGATGCTCTGATAGCAATGATTCAATATTTGGCTTCAAATTAGTGAGGTATAGTCTTAAATCTCCACGTTCAATGATTTGCGTTCGATTTCTTTATATAACTATTTTCTATGTCTAATATAAGTATTATGTACACACAATCTGTGTTAGGTGTAATAAGACATTTACGGAACGCCTAAATATTGATGATGATCTGCCTAAATGGGATCCGCTCACGTGGACCCCCATTTACATCTCGTGCACCCCCATTTTCTTTTCTCGCTGATATAGACCCCCTGCAAGTCAAAATCGACCCTTGAGGGTCCATATAGACCACTTTGGGAATCTTTGATCTAGATGGCTGCAAAAATACAAGGCGAAGGGAGAAGATTGAAGCAAAAAAGTTTGTCATTAAAGCTCCCATGGCCAGAGAGAAATTAGGCAGTCCAATAGCCTAAATGCACCCACTGGGAGGGGAGAAAAAATTGAATATTTGTCTTCCCACGGGGGGGCTATATGATAAACTAAGATCAAAAATTATATCTAATTTTTCATTAAAAATGGATTGGGTAACTTTTGATAAACCCAACTCATACATAAAAGCGTGTCGAGTTCATGTCGCTATAGAATAAACGCTGTTTAGTTTAAGTATGAATCATTACCATCAAAATTTCAGTATTAATACCGTTACGTTTCTTTGCGATGTTTTTAGTTTAATGCACGTTGTTAAATTGTGACTAAATTGTAGAAAAGTGCTTTCAGTTTTCTAAACTGTCATAAATGTGCCACAATGGTGATCAGTCACTTTGCATAGTTATGTTAAGCTCGCTTTTTATATTCATTGCGCGTTTCGTGGTCAACTTGCGTGAAATGATGGATGGGCAGTGCCGATTGTAGGCTCACTGCGTGTGAGAAACTGCCCAGTTAACCAAGTTAGTGGAGCGGTCTGCAGTATGGTCCAGTAGTTAGCATCCATGTATACCTAGTTCAATTCACGGCAGTTCTCGGACTGCTGTTTTAGGATTGTTCTCATCGTAATTTACGATTGTCTTCACGTTCCTATCCCAACACCTCTTCCTTTATACTATTATTTTTCTTTTGTATAGAACCCTTTCCATTCATAGATTAGCGCTACGTTCAAACACAGATTATCTATTGGCCTTTCCAGTTCACCGCTCCTCTTTTTTTACGTCGTCCTTTACTATCTATGCAGTGAGACTCTGGAATCAGTTACTAACCAATGTAAGACTCGCTCCGTCCTTGGCATGCTTTAAGAAGCGACTGAAAAAAACTCTTAATTTCTAGTCAGTAAAATAACGTGTTTCATTCCTGATTTTTCTTTTCCTTTCCTCTCCACCATCTCTTCCTTTCCTTTTGATTGATGATATCTCACTTTATATGAAAAATAATGTTCGGGTGATTGTCCGTCTTTGTGGGGTTCGTGGGTATATGCTCACGTATGTGTTTATGGATTTCGTTGGGATGGATAGTCATTTAAATGATTTATGCGACCACGTAACTTGCTTCTTTTACTTTTGTCTGGTTGGTTGGAAGAGATTGCCGCCTGGCAATCATCTCACCAGATTGTATTTGCAATAAATGTTTTAAATAAATAAGTCATTTAACATATCGAAATCGGTGATCCGGGCAAATTAAAGAGCGTGACTGGGCGATAATATTGCTCCCAATAATTTAACACTTTCGGATTTAAAAACATTGGAGTAGGCACGAAATGCGCGATTCACCATTACACGTATTAGCAACCCTACTGTGACGATCTCTATGACCTAGTTGGTAAAACACTTGTCTTTCAGCATAAGGGTTGCGGGTTCGATTTCCGATGTGATCCAGTTTTGCTGATGAGCAGATGAGCTAAGCAAAGAAGATGACAAATAATACATATGTGTAGGACGATGCACGGAACAACTATACGAAACCGTCTCCACTAAATTCCACCTACGAATAATTGGTAAGACATTGTAATTTATTTTTATCAAACACTGTTTTTTCCACTTTTTTGTGACGGTATAACCCTACCGGTTTCAAGGCTTTCCCCTCGCAAACAAGGAGTCTTGTTTGCACTCCCCTGAAGATGAGGGGAAAGCCTTGAAACCGGTAGGGTTATCCCGTCACAAAAAAGTGGAATAAACAGTGTTTGATTAAAATAAATTACAATGTCTTTAAACCTCCACAACGTTAATGCCTTAACTATAAACAACATAATTGGTAAGACAATTGTGAGTCTACGTCTCAGAAGAGAGACGATCTCGACGCGTGAATAGTCCAAACAGCGTAACATGAGAACAAAAGGAAGACAATGTCATCTCCATTTCACATCAAAACAACGAACTGGTTTAGGGGCACTACTAATCACGCGAGGGGGCGACGCTCGGCCTGCGACTGCGTCTGGGATATTAGCCGTCTTATTAACACGGAATATTATCCAATCTATTGTAATTCATAAGTTATTCATTGCACAATAGCCACGTTACATCACAGCGCCTCCATTAGCAATGACCCACATGGCGAGGGCTCGGAACCCGGTGCAGAGTACTCAATGATCAGTGTTCGGTACTTAGCGCTGAGTACTCTATACTTAGTAGGTATTGAGTTTTCTGTACTCTATGCTGAGTACTCTTATACTTAATGCTGAGCGTTCTGTATCCAGATTTGAATAGTCTATTATCTAAGTACTAAACTTTCTGTAATCTTAGCTGAATACACTATTATCAGACCTGGATACTTAATAGACAGTTATCTGTACTCTATGCTCAGTACGATATATTTAGTGCTGAGTGTTCTGTATCCAGGTTTAAATTGTCTATGCTCCAAGATTTTCTGTTATCATTACTGAGTAATCGACGATCAGTGCTGGATACTCGACATTTAATAGAGTTTTCTGTACTCTATGCTGAGTTCTCTTATTTAATGCTGAGTGTTCTGTATCCAGGTTTAAATTATCTATGCTCCAAGATTTTCTGTTATTATTACTGAGTAATCGACGATCAGTGCTGGATACTCGACATTTAATAGAGTTTTCTGTACTCTATGCTGAGCTCTCTTATTTAATGCTGAGTGTTCTGTATCCAGGTTTAAATTGTCTATGCTCCAAGATTTTCTGTTATCATTACTGAGTAATCGACGATCAGTGCTGGATACTCGACATTTAATAGAGTTTTCTGTACTCTATGCTGAGTTCTCTTATTTAATGCTGAGTGTTCTGTATCCAGGTTTAAATTGTCTATGCTCCAAGATTTTCTGTTATCGTTACTGAGTAATCGACGATCAGTGCTGGATACTCGACATTTAATAGAGTTCTCTGTACTCTATGCTGAGTTCTCTTATTTAATGCTGAGTGTTCTGTATCCAGGTTTAAATTGTCTATGCTCCAAGATTTTCTGTTATCATTACTGAGTAATCGACGATCAGTGCTGGATACTCGACATTTAATAGAGTTTTCTGTACTCTATGCTGAGCTCTCTTATTTAATGCTGAGTGTTCTGTATCCAGGTTTAAATTGTCTATGCTCCAAGATTTTCTGTTATCATTACTGAGTAATCGACGATCAGTGCTGGATACTCGACATTTAATAGAGTTTTCTGTACTCTATGCTGAGTTCTCTTATTTAATGCTGAGTGTTCTGTATCCAGGTTTAAATTGTCTATGCTCCAAGATTTTCTGTTATCGTTACTGAGTAATCGACGATCAGTGCTGGATACTCGACATTTAATAGAGTTCTCTGTACTCTATGCTGAGTTTTCTTATTTAATGCTGAGTGTTCTGTATGCAGGCTTGAATAGCATATGATCTACATTATCTGTCCAATGCGAAAGATGACTGACGGGAAATGAAATACAAGACATTGTTTATTTTTAGTACACATTACCTTAAATTTTACTTTTACAATACACTCCTTGTGAGTCAATACAATACTGAAAGCGGTTGTAAAATTTTCTGAAGCACACCTGAAACTCTACGGAATTGCCTCTAAAATCGCGGTCGAAGCTTTATGAATGTCTGAAAACGCTTTTCTTTCATCGCCAATTTTAGTTTTAGTAATTTTAGTTTAATTGATACTTGTTTTGGCAAAGAAATCTTGCTTTTGTGCGCCGGTGCAGTTTCGTGCAGCAAAAACTATGCCCCTTGTTCCCGGTATTCGGGTCGAACTCCAAGAATCCTGGCCCACAAATGATTCACAACACCCAAGTACACATCGGCGTTCACCATTTGACTTTCTAGCGTGAATTCCTTATTGATAATTCCTTTGGAATCAAAGAAAACGGTGAGCAGAGCATTGATTCGAAGCACTTTATTTAGTGCTGAATATGCAAAAGAGCGTGCTTAGTCCGCACTTGTCACTTCTGAAAGTGCTTACTTAGTTCAAAAAGCACTGCCTCATGGCGGCATTTGGATCTTCTTGTTTCATATGGTATCCTTTAATACAGTGGTCCCCAACCCCCGGGCCGTGGACTAAATGGTACTGGGCCGCGCAAGCGCCTGCTTAAAAATCAAAATTACTTTTGAAAAATCGAAAATACCCAATAAAACTTAATTATAGCTTAAAATAATTATTCCGTTGAAAACCCCTTCACGCTAAGTTACCACCGACCTTCCGGCAATACCTGTTCGAGACGACAACTCTGCCGGTGTTCTGGATTAGAGTCATGGCGGAATACCCTGAGATTGCCACCACAGCACTAAAATCCATATTGCCATTTCCGAAATCCTATCTACTCGTATGTGAAGCGGGGTTTTCTGCAGTGACAGCAACCAAAACAAAACAAAGAAATAAACTGGACATAAACAAGACACTTCGGGTGTCATAATCTCCTATTACCCCCAGATGGAACCATCTCGTTTCAACGAAGCAAGCTCAGGGTTCTCATTGATTTAGCATTAAGTTAAAATATTAAATCTGTTTTAAGTCATTTTTAAGGGGTAACTGTATTTTATTTTGAAGGCATGTTTAAACACGATTCAATTAAAAATATTAAATCAAAACACATAAAACTTCAACATCAAAACTTTTAAAGAAAATAGATAAATAATTTTCAAGTTAATATACGAGTATCTGCAAGATATCGGAACAACATTAAAATCCCAATATTAAACCCTAAGCATTCTCAAAATTATTTTCTCTATCTTGGAAAAAAATACTTTCAACCTTCCGTTGAACCTTAAAAATATTGAAAATACCCATGAATCCAAAAGAAAATAAAAAAAATTTCTGAAACTTAATAATCCTTCATTGTTATTATATATTTTTTCTTCATTTTTCCCACAAACCTTGTGTTTTCTCTACTATTATTTGTCACTATAACTTATATACCACAGTTGTAAATTTTATTATTATATATTGTACAAATATATTGTTATTAAATTTAAAAAAAACTACATTCAATGTGTCGCCCCTCCCCCACCCCCCAAGTGGGCCGCGGTAAAATTATGAAACGTTGACCGGTCCGCGGCGACAAAAAGGTTGGGGACCACTGCTTTAATATATCCAAATTGATAATTCGGACGGGGGAAGAACGTGGCTGAGAGACAATATTGTCTTCTACCGCATAAATCAAGCCTTCAACTTTAGAACCACTGGATTAGGCACAGAATTCACGGTTCATCATTGCATGCATTAGTAATACTACTCAACACAACAGTACACGGCGCGTGTGAGTATTGTTACCAAACGAACTATATTAACAGACTGGGACCCTTTTTTTTGGGTAACATCGGAAATTGAACTCATAACCTCCGAGTGGAAGTTAAGCGTCTTAACCAGGGCTGTGAAGTCGAAAAAAAAACACGACTCCGACTCCGATTCCTATATTTACCAACAACACGACTCCGACTCCACAACTCCGACTCCACGACTCCGACTCCACAACTCCGACTCCACAACTCCGACTCCACAACTCCGACTCAAAAAAGCTCAATTTTACGAGGTTGTTTCCTACCTTTGCATAAAGCCATTTTATTCATGTTATAGGGATAAAAATAAAACAAGATCAAACTTTAATAATTATTTATTAGAATTTATTCTTAAAAACAACATTGATTCTATTAAATCTGTATTCATAGAGGCTCTCAAATCAGAATTGAGAATTTTAAGAGCGGAAAATAACCGCTCTACGGATACTTGGGTTGGCGTGAATGCTGTAACGATCAATG
This sequence comes from Odontocerum albicorne, assembly GCA_949825065.1. Lineage (NCBI taxonomy): Eukaryota > Metazoa > Arthropoda > Insecta > Trichoptera > Odontoceridae > Odontocerum > Odontocerum albicorne. The sequence goes on along the minus strand of OX463838.1, from coordinate 61,196,278 downwards.
CTGAATCTTTTACCATTTCTAGATACCGCTGTATTGCCATTTCAACATTTAACTTATAAGTTCGGTCAATTTTTTCCATTATTTTCAATGCATCATAAAATTCAATTTTAAATTTTGAAATAGAGTCTCCTTCATCTATATTGGGACTGTGATTCAAACGAGGACGTTTTAGTTTATCTTGTTCATTGAGATATTTTTCTAAATCGTCTTCAGATTCAGCGGTGTCGGATGAAGATGATGATACTTCGTGTACGCTGCCTGCTGTCGTCTCTTTTTCTAGTCGAAGGCCTTTCATACGAACGGTTAATTCAAACCCATCTATTTATTTGTTCTTCCGTCAATATGGATCGAACCATGGGGTCAACATAGATCCCAGCCAGCAGAATTTTCTTTCGGCGTGAGAAAGAAGGAGACAAACACATTTTCGTAGACTTTATGCATTAAATGGATCTCGGTGATTCACCATATCGGCGCGACTTGCGACTGCAAGTTTAATATTCGTGCACAATACACATTCATTATAATTAAAAAAAAATGTTTTTTAAATTTTAACGAAAAAATAGTCGGAGTCGCTCGTTTTTTACGACTCCTACTCCGACTCCGACTCCGGCCCAAACACCGCGACTCCGCGACTCCGACTCCAACTCCGACTCCCACTCCACAGACCTGGTCTTAATAAATAAGCCACAAAGGTCGTCATTTGGATAGTTAATATTTAAACATTACATGTATTAACAAATGATTATTTATGGTTCATTGCAAATAATGATGTGCCACCTTGTGAAAGATGAACGCGTAATGAATGCCCTTCAAATATAATGAAAAATACCAACCAACATTGCATAGACCACTAAACAGGACGGCAAATACGAGTTTTATGATGTTCAAGAATTTTAAGGCCTGTAAACTAAAACAATTATTGCGTCAGTAATAAAACAAGCAGAAAGAACTCAGTAAAGATATTTATCTAAATATCAGAAAGTTAAATTAAAATTAATGGCATGTGATGATCAAACTGCTACCGTTTAAGATATCTTAAAATGGTATCACGGAATGCCATTAATAGTCCAAGGTATCTTACAATCAATCAGAATGATGTAAACGAGGCCTAAAGGGAACTCAGTAAATTTATTGAGTGCCAACAGGAATCGAGCCCGTAACCCTCGGAATGACAGGCATCTTATCAAGTAGCATAGGAAGTCATAATTATTGTTACCTTCTATTTTGAAGATTTAATATAACTTGACCAGTAGCGCTAATTCATTAGTCTGCAAGATATTAGACTTTGAATTCAATGTTTATGTTCTCGTTTCATTTTTTTTTTAAATATAGCAAAAGTTCTATATGAATGAACGAACTACAGATAAAATTCAATCGTTCACAAAACTTAAGATCTATAAAAAAAATTATAATAAATTATTTTCGTGGCCAACACGAATAATACATACATGCATACCATTAGGCCGTCACCCTGTCGGGGTACATTTTAGTGGTCCCATTGACTTGGTTTCCTATCGATATACGCAGTTAATATTTCAACTTTTCGAAATCTACGTTTCCTTCTTTCAAAATATAATTCCTCAAATCTAACCATACATTTCTTGGTCTTCCTTTACCTTCGTTCTACATGCTTAAACCATGTCCGAGTGCTCTTGTTCACCTTACTTATCACATCTACCTTAAATTAACATTCATCCCTAATAAAATAAAATAAATGAAAATAGTGAGAAACATGTCTTTGTAATAATAGATTATTTATCATCAGCATTGATCCACTTATTACGATCTCTGGTAGAGATGGTACGATGACCAGAGCCGCGTTTGCTAACAGGCACGCCTAGGCAGTTGCCAAGAGGCGCCAAGACATTGGGGGTCGCCTAAGGATTTATAAATAGGTTATAAATTACAAAAACACATTCAAGGATTTGATATGTGTACATTAAGTAATCGCGTGGCCGCGTGATAGCCACCTGAAAATCAAGACCGTCCTCAACAGTCATGGTTTGTATATTCTGGATCAATATCTAAGACATCACCCGTAGATTGTTCTATCAACCTGCTCATATAAGTTGAGTCAACCTGCCTTTGAAAACATTGGTAGGTAGTGTAAGTTGGGTCAACCTGCCTTTGAAAACATTGGTAGATAGTGCAATTACACTTCCTAGCCGTATGTGTCCTAATATAAACATTTTTTCCTGTGCCACTCAACTAATTCAAGAAAAAAAAACCGAATAAATTCATTGTAATGCAGCTACTAGGCTGCTATATAGTAGTCATAAATATTGCTAAATCAGTCCGGTTCTAAAAAGTTTATACTACTCGTAGCTTATATATGTGTCGCGAACGAAATTATTTCAAATATTGTAAGTCCCTTAATGGGAAGTCCCCATTGTATATTTCGAATCTGTGTCTGAAGGATGTTCCTTCGGAGTGAAGTAAAACTTTGAGATCAATTTATTTTTAATTTTATAAATTGGCTGTTTATTAAATGATATTAATCCAATAGGGTGGGATATTACGATAAATCCTTTGTCGTTGCTGGTCGAGCTGGAGCCCCCTTGAGGAGAGTTTGCTCTCTAAATAGAGCTATATATATAAATTTAATTTTTATTATTAATAATTCAAATAATTTATTTTTTATGTTATTTGTAACATGATTTATTTTGTCACAATGTTTAGTGCAACAAATGCATTTTCATTATAATTTTTAACAAATGAGTCTTAACATTTTAAATTATTTCATACATTTTTTTGGTAATGTTTGTTCATTGTACAAATTTAAAAAACCTGCTATATGCAAAGGACTTTAAAAATATAATGAATAAATGGAGTTTCAAATGACATAGGACTACCGATACTGTATACTATCCATGCATAGGCCATATTTTATTTTTATTTATTTATTTAACACTTTTATTGCAATACAATCTGGCGGTCTTATTGCCAGGCGGCAATCTCTTCCAACCAACCAGAAAAAGTAAATGAAGCAAGTTACATGGTCGCATAAATCATTCAAATGACTATCCACCCCCACGAAATCCATAAACACATACGTGAGCACATGCCCACGAACCCCACAAAGACGGACAATCACCCGAACATTATTTTTCATATAAAGTGAGATATCATCAATCAAAAGGAAAGGAAAAGAAAAATAGGAATGAAACACGTTATTTTACTGACTAGAAATTAAGAGTTTTTTCAGTCGCTTCTTAAAGCATGCCATAGTATATTTGTTAGATACTCGTATCAACAGACCATACTGACGTCAATGACACCGAAGTTGCATTTTCGAAGAAAAAAAGCAAGACGTAAACTAAAATCCATTCGAAACGAAACTGTTGAGCATCTTTTTAACCTTTCCCTTCATGTGCTAAAAAAATCCGCGCTTTCCGGTGCTGTGTATTCAATCATCATGTAAAAATTAGCGATTTAAAAGCGGAAAAATAAGAATATTCATAGCCAATCGCTTAAATTAATTAAATTTGAAGTCAAAAGTGATAATAATTTAAATTTAATTACTGAAAACATGAAAAAAAAACATCGGACGACGTTCACAAAACGGGCGAAGAGACCATCTCAAATGAATGCCCGAAAGCTACTGAAGCGAGCGAACTAAGATTCTATTCTTGCGTTCCCATATACCGAAGTAGAGTGAGATGTGAATAGCGTCGCTTCCTCACCCATAGCGGTTTTTTAGAATGAATATACCTACGTCACACACTTGCACACGTTTGATTGTATTGGTGAATTTATTCCCGATTTTCACAAAATAACTCTGATGTGGCCGATAAGTGCTAATTATTATTAATATTATTGTTTTCATTCAATGCGTAAATGTATTACGGAGGAATACCTAAAATCTGAACCCAGTATTTATTATATTTATAGAGATATTAAAGTTTTTAGAAGCAATGTGTACTAGTTACACATCACAGAACAGGAAGGGTTAATGACGTTTTGTGTAAGGGCGGGGCTGCGCAAATTTAAACCTGCGTATGGGCGCCGTCTTTACAAATACGGCACTGACGACGACCTGACATGGGAATCGACATCCAAGTATGCATGAATGTGCATATATCTAAAATGACTTGTTT